>JAJKFI010032792.1:16614-34521 GCA_029204185.1 Lerista edwardsae | reverse complement strand
CTCTCTCTCTCTCTCTCTCTCTCTCTCTCTCTCTCTCTCTCTCTCTCTCTCTCACTCACTCACTCACTCACTCACACACACACACACACACTGGCACTGTTTCCTAGATTTAAAAGCTGGTCCTCATTCAATGTAGCTCGGCAAGAACTACCACACAGGCAACCAGCTGAGAAATTGCCATGATTATAAAGCAAACCTTCTAACTCTTACTCACAGTGTCGCCTCAAACATTAGCATCAGTACCATTATTCATACAATCACAGAATCCTCATAGGAATAAGGGTTCACAAACTGAGTTGTTTTTTTTAATTTGGCATTGCTGTGCACAGAGCGCACTGCTGGAATAGGATGACTAACTAGCCTTTGGTGAACTGTGTGGGAATGTGGGAAGAAAGTAGTGCTGCCTTTATTGAAAAACTCAACAATTGCTCTAAGGAGAAAATTTCAACCTGATGCACCATTCACTTGGGATAATCAAGCCATGCCAAATGCTCTTGAGTATTAGATCTGCAAAAGTCCACCTTTTTTTCAGTGGAAATCCAAAATATAATACTGAACCCTGTATTTGAATGCTGCTATCCCTTTGACTTCTCTCCCCCCCCCCTCCAACCCTCAAGCACAACTGTTCTACTGATATCTGCTCATATCATACAACTTGGAATATTTTCTAGAAAGAAGCATATAGTAATGTCAAGCTAGAAAATATCTGAAGCGCACACACTCTAATCCCATGGCATATTGCCTAGATCTTACTATTGCTCAAACAGAGATTAGCCTGCATCATCTAGTTTGCCATGTGTCATAAACAAGGAACAAATACATTAAGCATGCACTTCCTCAAATTGTGCCTGTCTAATTGACTGAGATTGACTGAGAAGGAAGAAAAAGAAAAAGATTTTTTTTAAAGGTGTTGGACGACACACCATAGTCACTGAAAAGGGCAGTGGGGAAATATATTTTTCTCTTTTTGGATGACCCAAGATTTCATTCTGATTCTTTAGACTGATATTCGGGAAACTAACATAGCCTGCATGTTGCAACCTATCCAGAAAGGTAATACAGGAAAGGGGGAAAGCCCAAATACATACATTTCCTTTTGTCTCATAAAACATCACGGCAGTAGTGAAATAGTGAAGATTGCATCAATAGCCTCTGCTAAGATTCTTATTCCATTCCCTTTACCCCCATCTCTCCCTCAAATGCTCAAATTTAGAGGACCCCAAAGATGACAAAGTACCCAGAGACTAACCGCATTTGTCACCAGAATCATCAAATTCCACGTTGAAGGAGTGCCCATTGTTGACAATGTTTTTGGTAGCAGATGCATTGTAAGTGATGCTCAGGGGTTTCAGTGAGGAGTCATACTTGGCAGACTTGCGCTGGATGTCAATCGGGGACTGCCGCTCTCCGTTGGCGATGGCGAAATTCTCATGCCAGTGAGCAGGTCCTGGAAAGAGAAGGAAGCACAAGTGAAGTTGTACCAGCACAGGCAGCTGGGAAATGACAAACTCAAGGGAGGCCTTAATGCCTTAAGTGCAGCTGGGAGGCTTTAATGTTTGGCTCATCAATACTGAATGGAAGGATGAAACAATCTTGGCCAGGTGAAATTTGTGGCTTCAGCTACACACTAAGAAGCAGGAGGTGATATGGAAGAGGACCGTGTGGGTCTGGAAGTCTGGATCTAACCAATGCATGGAGGTTGTGTGGTATCTGAGTGGAATACAGCAGTCTGCCTGCCTCTTCCCACCACTAAATGGGTGTACGGAAAGGTAATTAAGAAACTCCTAGAGATCAAACAAAAGGATGGTAAAGAAGGGTTCCAAACTGACAGGAATCCTTCTTAAATGAAGGTGCCAAGCTTCAGAAAGTACATCTATAGGGATTATATGTGACAAGGATTCACACACCTCCAGAGGTACGACAAGCAACTTTTCCACCGCCTTGCAGTGCACAGACTTGGATCAAAGGTTAGCAGATTCCCTCCCCTATTCTCCAGGGATGCCACAGTCGTGAGAAGAGCCTCTCAAGCCATACAAAAAATAGCTTGTTTGAATTCATTATTTCACATCTCCCATCCCAATTTCCCAAAGAAGGCAGAAAATGAGCCAGGTTTATTTATTTATCTGAAAAATGTCCACCCCGCTTTTCCCTTGCCAAGGCAGATACCTAAGGTGGCTTATCTCCACTTCCAATTTGGTGCAGGGAAGCATATAAGACACTATACGAATGGAAAAGTGAGGGGCAGTCTTTTGCTTACAAGACCCAACCTTCCCCCCTCAGGATGCCCAGAAATGTCAGATACACCTGACAGGTGCTGGAGCAAGGAAGGCTCTGCGATGCACCAAGTGCATGTGCTAAGTGCAGTGCAGAGCTGTAGGTTGGGAGACTTCCAATTAAGTACATTAGACCAGTGGGAAGCCAGGTGAGGGGTGACAACCAGAGCAGGGGAGAGCTGGTGACAGTGGAAGTCCAGGCAAGAGGAGACTGCAGAGCTCCCCTCCATCACTTGCGTCTCAGACTTCAGGGCATCAAGAATCAAACGCCAACCAACCAGGAGCGCATCTCTACTTCGCATGTATTAATGCGGAGAAGCTCCTTGCTCCGGGGTGGGACAAGCCTTTTAGGGAGAAGCGAGATCTCATCACGACACGATTCGGAACGCAGCCTGCCTGTGCGATCCTGCGCAAGCAGCAGCAACAGCAGCAGCAGCAGTCCCGCGCCAGCACAGTAGGCTGCTGAGTTAGCTTCCCTGCGGAGCGACGGCGGCATCAGGTGCCCCGTGCCTCGGTTAGCAGCAGGACGCCTCTGCGCGCTGGCTGGCTGGCAGGTAGGCAGGCGCCTGGATCAATACAAGTCCCCGAGTCAGGCTCAAGGATCTTCCTCCGGCCGAGGGACTCACCGTTGTCCTTGCCGTAGCCCCATTGACCGGACATGGTGAAGATGATGCTGTCTCAGCTGTGCCCGGGCTGCTCCTCCGCCGCTGTCGCGAGTGCTGCGCTCTGCCTGCTCTTGCCCGGTGGTGGCGGCGCTCGGGTGCTTCTCAGGGGCTTTTATAGGCTCTGGCCAACTCCATGCCCCTCGCGGACATCGCCGAGGGGAGGGAGGGCAGGAGGAGGCGGAGGCTCCCAGCGGAGCGCCAGCCGGGGGCGGGGTGAGAGTGGCGGGCGGGCGGTGCGCGCTGCCTGCTTGTGCGCTCTCCGGAGCCTCCGCTCTCGTCTCCGGGGCTCCTGCTCCGTCACTGTAGCTGCAACAGCTGCCGCCGCGCCGCGTCACTCCGAGCCGGAGCCTGGCAGAGGCACGAGCTAACGCCGAGCGCGGGCTGCTTGAGGAGGGCGCAGGGCAGGGCAGGGCAGGGCAGGGCAGCGGGGGTTGGCTCAGTCAGGCCCGCCGAGAGGACGGATCCATCGGCAGCCGGAGCGGGAGTTCGAGCCGGCGCGTCGGGGCTGCGGCGGGGCCTTCCGCCTGGCCCGCGGCTGCTGCGAAACCGCGCCACGCAGCAACCGAGTCCCACGCGCCGGAGCCTCATTCCTCCCAGAGGCGGGAAAAGCCCTGGCAGGGATGACCTTGGGACGTGCCTGCGCGCTGGGGAAGCGGGGGCGGCCAGCCGGCGAGCGGGCGGGCGGGCAGGCGAGGGCGGCTGTTGCTGCTCTCTGCTGGGAGGTGACGGCGAGGGAGGTGGCGAAGAGGCTCCCGGCTCGGGGTGGCCACCTCAGCAGCAGGCTGCCGCCAGAGATCAGTTAGGGACACTGTGGAGAACCTGCGCCCTGGAGTTGCCTCGGAGGGCATGTGAGTACAGGCGGGCTGGCCACGCGTACCCCTCCGCGACCTCGCCACCCGCGGGCGTTGCTCCTCCGCTTCCGTCCTTTCCCTCCACGCTTGCAGTGGGACGGGGAGTCTTCGCATCGCATTGGTCTGGATCGAATGTGAATTACAGAAACTGGGGGGGGGAGGCTGGAGCCTGTGAGGATTCTGCCCCACCTGGACCACTGAACTGCCCCACCAAAGACCCCTTTGAAACATTAGTATGACTGATCCATTCAAAGAAAACTCCCCCTTTAAAAGAAAAACTGGGAAATATCCAGTTACAAAAATTCGTGCCCTCTGACTTCCCCACCCCCACTCCAAAATGGTATTGCTCACCCCCTTGGTTGCTTGTGCTAGTGTTATAGGCAGCTTGCTTTGCAAGGTACAGTTTGCCCCTTCTGCCGTTTAGTGGCAGAGAAAAAAAGCCCTGCTACTTGGGGTATCCAGGAGATGCTGACACTGCGAAGTAATGTAGGGATTATTTGAAAGGAGGACCACCACATGTTGGCAGAAGGCTCTTCAGCATCTCTTCCCCACTGAGTGCCATACCTGGGGGGGGGATACTAAATTTTGCAGGAGCCTGAGCTCCTGTGTAAAGTGGCCCCTGCCCCTCGCCTTCAGAGCCATTTGTGGCTCAGAGAGCTCTGCACATTTGTGACTCTGAGGGCAGATGGTGCTTTTACACAGGAGCTTGGGCTCCTGCAAAATTTTGCCCCCCTCTGGGAATGCCACGGTTCCCTCCTCCTTCCCCACCCCCACCCCCGTGTGGCTTGAGGGCTGCTCTACATGGTAGCCTATTCTCATAAGAGGTGGCTGCTGTGCCTGACCCTCCATGCCCAGGCTGTTAATGTCTAACTTGTCTTGCAGTGATGCTCAGAGATTCCATGCCAATGACAGACACCTCCACAAACCCCCAGTGCTAGCGTACAAACTTACCATTCAATTGGGTAGATGTGTGTATGGAAAGCAAAGTGACAGCTGGGGTTTGGAGATACAGCAGTGTGTAGGCTGGACCTTAGGTGGGTTGCCAAACCTCTGGGCAGGGGCTTCTAACAGATCCCATTGTTAATAAATAAATTGGCACTAAGCATTCAGCTTCTGTAGAAGGGAATCCTGGAGTAATGGATGGCTCCATTTGTTGTTATTAGCTTAGAAGAGATGTTTTGTCAGTGCATATATTACTATTTGTATTCTCAGTTTTGTATGCAAGAAATTATATATTACAGACAAAGTGGGGAAATTAGGCCCGCCCCCAAGTCAGTAGCTAATTGAGGGGCAAACTGCATGTAAATGTGTGTTGAAAAACAGTTTTGGGAAAGTGCCATTGAGCACACAGATTGAGAAGAAGGACGCCCTCTCCTCTACTCAAATATGCTGTTCTGAAGTTGCTTTTTCAAAGAAAGGTTTTTGGACTTACTTCCATGTCTTTTACTTGCAATACACAGCTTGTTTCTCAATGGACCAGCTATTTCATCCTTGGGTAGAGCAGCTGTTTTATCTTAAATGGATAAACTGCAGTCCTTCCTGTGCTGAAAAGCACAGCAAAGAGATGGAAATCACACTCTAGTTAGTAGAACAGCGTAACATGGTCCTATGGGTAGCACCCTTTACCTTTACCTTCATTATTACAAATCATAAAGATAGTGACTAACAGGTTCTGCCAACCTGGGCATTTATTCAGTGGGAGTAGTGCACATTGTAGCCAAATGAATGACTCCTTGATCAAGTGAAACAACTGACAGGTGTGTGGGTTGGAGTAATGTAGAAACACACATACAGTTGATAGTCTTTGCTGGTAAAAGGTCAAGTGAATTACAGCTTCAGCAGCAGTATACCTTGAATACCACTGGATAGCAATGGCAGAAGTGGAATGCCTTTTTCTCTGACTTGTGGGTTTCCTAGGGTGAGCCACTGTGGGAAACAGATTATTGGACTGGGCAAGTCTTTGGCCTGATCCAGCAGGGCTTTTCTTATGTTTGTCTAATTGTAAAATGGAAAAAAAAGTTGGCACAGCCTCACGTTTTATATCAAACCACTGCAAAGTGGAATAAAAGCCCATTAGTCATTTATCTATTCAAAGAAAAGTGTGATTATATCATTTATTTATCATTCCTAGTAGCAAAAGTGAGCCAACTGAAAGTGACTTGGAAGAAAGAAAGGCATTTCTCAGGCCTCTTTGAGGATTATCAGAAAATGCTTCAAAGATTATTACTGATTAACCAAGTTGCCGTGTTCTTTCACACTTGCATGATTCCATTCAGGATGCAATCCTAACCTGGAGTTAGGCTGGCACAGTTAGGCCAGCAAAGTTTGGCCGACACAAGAGGACCACCATAAAGTGCATTTTGAGTCAGGGAGGATGGCGCATGTCTGTATGCTGGCCTCTGTGACTCAGCGAGTTGTCCAGACATACTTTACGGTGTCCCTTGTGCCCTGACTAACTGCCGGCCTAATTCCAGGTTAGGATTGCGCCTCTCAGAGAGCGATAGTGACCTTGATACACAAATCGGAAGACGGAACAATGCAAGTACTTGCAATGCAAGAACTTTAAACTCTTGCAAGTAAACTTTAACATTAATTTGCATTATTTGACATGGTCAGAAATCCATTTTAAATTGTCACATGCTCATCACTAATCCCATGTAGTAAACATGGATTACTACAGTACATGGATTCAAACAGTATAGGAGTTGAATCAGGGGAAAAACACTACTTAGGGCCCAATCCTACCCACCCTTCCAGTGCTGCATCCTGGGATGGGGAGAATCACAGAGGTAAGGGAACATTTGTTCCATTACTGCTAGGCTTCATCGGCGCCGGAAAGTTGGATAGGACTGGGCCCTTATTAGTGACAGGGTGGCCTTATCCGTCCTACAGGTTGCTGTTAGACTGAGTAAATAACAGCCCAGTCCTTTCCACACGGTACACTGTTGCAGCAGACTCTCCACCAGTGTGTGGAACACTGCTGTCCGTGCAAGACAAGGAAAGCCACATGCTGCCAACAGCGCCCTGAAGACTGGCCACAGCCACAGGTTTGCTGGGTGTGTGTGTGTGTGTGTGTGTGTGTGTAAATTAGGACAGGGGTCAGGGCTGTGGCAGACTGCATAGGAGCAGATTTTGGTGACACTGGTGGCCACTGAATCCTGTATCCCTGTCCCAAGCCTTACATGTCCCCTTCCACGTAATGAATGGTTCTATGCCATGAAAATAGTAGACCCATAAGGAACAGTGCAGTTGCCAGAGAGAGAAGCACAATTTTTGTTTATTTAACTTTCCTGGCCTGCTGGGACTCCTTCTGGTGCAGCCTTGCACCAGCAGCCTTGTGTCCTGCAATCCAGCAGGGGATAATAAGTATACAGTATGTCACAACAGCTTTATAGTATGTTTGTATCCTAAGTTTAAAGGTAAAGGTTTCCCCATGACCGAATGGTCTAGTCATGACCAACTGTAGGGGGGTGATGCTCATCTCCGTTTCTAAGCCGAAGAGCCGGTGTTTGTCCAAAGACAAGCTTCCGTGGTCATTTGACCAGCATAACTATATGCCAAAGCACACGGAACGCCATTATCTTCCCACTGAAGTGGTACCTATTTATCTACTCGCATTTTTAGGTGCTTTCGAACTGCTAGGTTGGCAGGAACTGGGACAAGCAACGGGAGCTCACTCAGTTGCGTGGTCTCAAGCTGCCAACTTTCCAGGCAACAGCTCTGTGGTTTAACCCGAAGCTCCACCACGTCCCATCCTAAGTTTAGTCCTAACTAAAGACATTAGTCATGACTGCCATTGATTCCAATGGAAATTAGTCATGACTGATATCCTTAGACATGACTAACTAAACAGGGTACAACGTCCTGAGATTGGTGTAGTGAGAGAAGGTTGAATAACTGTCCATGTACTGCCTTGAGGTTCTTGGGAGAAGAATGGTGAAAATGATCTCGTTTTAAAATATAATTGGCTATCTCATATGTGCCTCTGCTGCAATATATCAGCGTGCAGAGACAGTCATATTTGCATATAATAATGATGAAAAAATAGGCCATGGCAGTGATTCCCAAAATGGTTTGCGCCAGGACCCACTTTTAAAAATTTCACTCTATTGGGACATACCTAAGCTTTACAGAAAAAAGTTTCATTTTACCAGCTGCTAAAGCTGCTAAAGGGATGTGGTGGCGCAGTAGGTTAAACCGCTGCTGCTGGGCTTTCTGACCAGAAGGTTGGGAGTTCAAGACTGCGCGACGGAGTGAGCTCCCATTGCTTGTCCCAGCTCCTGCCAACCTAGCAGTTCGAAAGCACCTAAATGCGAGTAGATAAATAGGGACCACTTGGGTGGGAAGAGAACAGCGTTCCGTGTGCTACGGCATAGAGTCATGCCGGCCATATGACCACAGAAGCTTGTCCTCGGACAAACGCCGGCTCTACGGGCTTAGAAACAGAGATGAGCACCGCCTCCTACAGTCGGTCACGACTAGACCATTCGGTCACGGGGAAACCTTTACCTTTTAAAGCTGCTTTATCTCTTTTACTATGGTGGGGGATGTGTTTTCTGTACATGTATTGAGTTCCACATACATTGGATCAGGACCGTTCTGGTGGCTTTCCATTTCTCTTCACCTGGCCTTCAATAAGGCACATTTGTCTACTCATGAGTAAACACACATGTGCGGGGCTCAATACGTTTTCCTTGTCAGATTTCTGATTGCCGGTTTCTGTTTCACAACCCACCAACAGTTAAGTGAGAGCCACAGGTGGGTCCTGACCCACAGTTTGGCACATACTGGGCTATGGTTAGGATCACCAGATACAAATTGAGATAGAGTGCCTATGTTGTGTAGAAGTGGGAATTTGGACAGGTGCAGATCATCATGCAAGGGTTTTAAAAGTCCCACTTATCAAAATTCCTTCTTCTATACAATGGTTAAAGGTATAGGCACCCTGTCCCAGTTTGTATCTGGTAGCCCTAGCTATTGTGCTTCTCCTGGAAGGCCTCTCTAACCCATATTTGAATTTCCTGCTCTGTTCTTACAGTCCTCTTTCCTATCCTCATTCATCCTGCACTGAAAGTTAATAAAGCTTGAGAATTGACTTCCACCTTCCAATAACACTGTTGAAATCAGTTGGGTAATGCACCAGACTATGACATTTCTGAGATGCTGCAACAGCAACACATGATTAGTTTCAGAGACCGAAACAGATACAACATCATAAAATTGTATGCTTATGAACGTATAAAGTAGCCTTATAATTATGCACGGATCCTTTATGTTCAATATTATCTACACAGACTGACAGTGGCTCTCTTTTCTAGCCCTACCTGGATAACCACCTATGTGCAGATCAAATGCACTATCACTATGGCCTCTTTGATAAACCTGCCATTATATTGTCCATCAACTGAGCTGTTGAACTCTGTACTCTGACGTTTGGGAGCTCAGGCAAGTGGCTACCAGGGATATGGTCTTTTTCATGTGGAATGAGCCTTCCTCAAACAGGTGCATTTGGAACTCCTTTATGCCTCTTACGGCCCAATCCTGTAAGGCCCTAACAGTGGTGGAACAAGCATTCTGCCAACACAGGCTGCCTTCCAACAGTGTGTGAAATAAAAAATTGCTTCCTCAAATAATATACATGGCTTTCTGGCAGTTACCAGAAGCTGGAAATAGTTGCCCTGGGGTAGTGCTTTCATGCCATCAATGTTTTAAGAGCAAGAATAGCCACAAGGGTTTGCTTTGTTTCTTTTCCACTACCTGTTTGCATATCAAATCTAAACGTTTTGCTTCCCCAGTAAGAATTATTGAGCTAGATCTTTGAATTACCTGAGCAAATATCCATGAATGCTAATCTAGCCAGAGGGTCCACCATGCATTGCACACAGCTATCGTAAGAGCAAAGGGCTGCAAACTAGACTTTGGTCCCAATCCTATCTAACTTTCCAGCACCAATGGGGCATGTGCTGCATCCTGCAATGAGGCTCCAGGCACGGAGGCTTCCTCAAGGTAAGGGAACATTGGTTTCTTTACTTCGGGACTGCATTGCAATTGTATCGGTCCTGGAAAGTAGGATTGGGCCTTTTGTTTCAGTAAAAAATACTGCTCATGTTGGATGGGAACATGTCACACAGTCTATGCAGAATGTATAAAAATACTCAGTTGCAATTATTCAGGTTACAAAAGCGTCGTGTGCCATAGCAGCTGACCACCATCTACTCCTCTTCAGTTAATTCATTTACCCCTGCTAACTGGGCAAGAGGCACTTTTTCAAGTGGTGTCCTCTTATATTTAGCAGGGGGAGAGCAATTGTCCCTCTTCACCCCAGCACAGTGTCTTTCTCGTGGCTGTTGCTGGTGGTGTTCTCCATTCCTTTAGATTGTGAGCCCTTTTGGGACAGGGAGCCATTTAACTTTAATGTTATTATTTGCCTGTAAACCGCTTTGTGAACTTTGTGTTGAAAAGCGGTATATAAATACTAGTGATTGATTCCTTTGGAATACCCCAATCCAGTGGTTCTCAAACGTTTCAGACAGGCCTACTTTTTAGAATGGCACTTGTGTCAAGACCCACCGGACGCGAGGTCATTAACCTGGAAGTGACGTCATAGCCAGAAGTGACATCATGAAGCAAGAAGTACCGTCAGTGTGACATAATCAAATGGCACTCCTGGGATGCAAACTGGCATTATTGGACTGCAGCAATTGTACAACCATGAAACATCCCTGACAGGAAGTAAGATAAGGTCAAAATATTATGTAAAAGCACTGAAAAGAAAACATTTTAAACCTCACTTGAAAATTCAAACTGAAAATTCAAACACAAAGAACAGGCATACAGCAAGAGTAAGGTCTGCAGCTTCCAAGATGGCTGTTCCCAGCTTTCCATAACCCACTGACATCAGGTCATGACCCACCAAATGGGTCCCAACCCACAGTTTGAATAACACGGCCCCAATCCATTTTTTCTAGCATCTACATATATTGCTTTGACCTTTTGTCCTCCCATGCAGCAATACAGGTATTGGCCCTCAGTTTTATTTCAATCGTTCCTTTGGCTCCTTGACAAAATCATTCAGGAGTTTTGCATCATAAGCAAAATTGTATCAACACAACCCTGAATAACAATGCTGAAATCTCTGTTCTGTAGGGACTCGTCTATCTTTATCAGTCTCTTCCCCTCATCTGATTGATTTTCTTTCATTCCCAGCCAATAAATTATTGCTCTTATTCATCTAGAGACAGCATTTGATTCGGTGATTTGCGCATTGTAAAGATGACTTTTAATTATCTTTAGCCCTAAATTTTCAGAATGCCCACACACCTTACCTTGCAGCATGGCCTTTGTTTGTGGCGTTTCAGATCTAACCAACTGCACTTCAATTGTACCTGCGTAGCTACAGCAGCATTTTGTACAAGACACACTGTGTTGGCCTGTTCTGTTTTGTTGCAATTCCATTTCAATACATTACTACCATATTTTAGTTTTGCAAGTCTTTGGCCTAATATGCTTGTATATTCATTCTAATATACATTCCCACATGCACCTGTTCCATTCCCACATGCACCAATGGTGCATGAGCTAGACATCCTCAGTTTTGTCCCTGGCATGACCATCTCTCCCTAAGAAACAATGCAGTGAAGTCTGTTGGTACTTTATGCACACCTGGGGTAGGTTGAGACTGAGCAAGTGTGTTACAGTTTTGCATGACTAAGGCCCGAATGCTAACCAACCTTCCAGCACTGACATAACTGTGCCAATGGGGCATATGCTGCATTCTGCAGTTGGGGGGGGGGGCAGTCACGGAGGCCTCCTCAAGGTATGGGAATGTTTGTTTTCTTACCTTGGAGCTGCATTGCCCTTACCCTGGTGCTGGAAAGTTAGTTAGAATGGCATCCTTACTCCACATTTACATGGGAGCAAGTTCCACTGAGTTGAACAGAACTTACCCTTGAATACAACTGCACAGGTTTGTGCTGTAAATCTTACAATGGTAGCTGCCCCCTGACTAGGAACACTTCCCACCTCTAATATGGTTCAGAGTGCAATCCTAACCTGGAGTTAGGCCAGCACAGTTAAGCCAGCAAAGTTTGGCCAGCACAAGGGACACCATAAAGTATGTTTTGGACCACTCTCAAAGTCAGAGAGGCCGGCACACAGACATGCGCCATCCTCCCTGACTCTGAGAGTGGTCCAAACGTGCTTTACAGTGGCCCTTGTGCTAGACACATTTTGCTGGCCTAACTCCAGGTTAGGATTGTACCCTCAACCAGTACACCATCCTGGGTCACTTATCTTGATCTAGGCAACAAGATGGTAGACACTGTGCTATCAGTTCTTGTCATTTATTTGCTCAGGCATCCATCCATAGAATTGAGCCTTCAAAAATAAATTAATATAGACAGATCGTCATGTTTACTGCTGCTGCTGGTCCCACTGATAACAGCAGCAGCAGTCACTATCACCAACCTGTTTCAGAGTTTCCCATTGTGTCCATGATTCCCCTCTGAACCTTTTTTAAAAATGTGACTATCATGTGCTGCAGTAGTCAGGCAAAATAGTCACTTCCGTCAGTCAATATTCTCTATGCAAACTGACAAATTCCTTTTTATCCTCCATCCACTAAAATTCACATATTCATTCATTCATTTTATTTAATATTTGACCCCATCTTTCCCTCAGTAACATGGCACCCAAAGTGGCTTGCATAAAATCAAGAATCGTATTTGGTAATGGTAATAAATGCAGCAATGAAACAGCAAATCAAAGCCAGAGGCAGCAGCAAAATAAAGTCATAAAAGCATTGGCAATACACAAAAATTAAAATATAGGAGCATAAAAACACAGCAACACAAAAAAACAAAAGCAGCAATAGATAATAATAAAACAATAAAAGACAGCTATCAAAAGTGGCAGTAAAGTGGATATAAAACACTAAACATCAACACAATGCAATACAAAAATCATGACCACCACCCGTTACTGAACAATGCCAACTGGAATAAAAATGTTTTTACTCTCTCTGGAATGCTTTATGGGAGGGTTCAATTTGCAACCTGTAAATATTTCTATAATTACGGTGCCACTGCTGGGAAAGCCTCTTCAATGCCCCCTTGCTTCTTTTTGCGGGAGGCACATGCAAGAGGGCCCCCCACTGGGGGCAGGCCAGAACATGACCATTCCAGGAGGGTCTGGGCGAGTGGAAGAGTTGCCGCCTCTGAAGCCTGAAGGTCACCTGGGACGGCAGTTCAAGTCAGCCAAAAGTAACTGTGAACTGCCAATAAACGTGACTGATAGAGATGAGTCTCAGCTGATGAAAGGAGCAGAGATGACGACCCTTCCAGTGAGAGTGGAGGAGTGCCTCTCAAGCAATGCATGGGAGTGTCAGCAGCCAGAGAGATGCTGGACTGTGAAGGAGTCCACCTGGACTGTAGTGTTCTAGAAAGACAGAACTTGTGATTGTAACAACCCCGATACGGGGAGAGAAAAGCCTGCCCAGGTAAACCACATTGATTAAAGTCATAGGAGAAATCCAATGCCAGAAAGGTGGTATATAAATACTGGTGGTGGTGGTGGTAGTAGTAGTAGTAGTAGTATATTTTATGATACAGAAATGTGCTTCCCTGTTTCTCCTGATTCTAAAATACTGACATGCTTCTGCTTTTAGTGAAGATGCAAGCACAGACATGCTGCTTTCAAAGCTATGGTATACCCACATATTTCTCAAAAGTAATTGGTGTAGCTATTCTGAAGTTATGCACAGTATTAAGATTATTTAGAATATACCAGTTTTCCCATGTTACAGAAACTACTTGCTAAGGAGCTGCAAGGAATATGGTGAGGCCTTAGATCTCTTGAATACTTGGGGTAGTGATGGGACGTAGTAAGGGAGCAAGGTACTACTAGAGCTTTGAAATCGGAATCAGAGGCACGGAACATGGATGGACACTCTCTTATGCATTGAGACATGTTCGAAAAGGTCTAAGGCTCATAATTATTTATTTATTTGAAGAATTTATACCCCACCTTTCCCTTGCCAAAGCAAATGCCCAAGGCGGCTTACATGTGCAGGCTAGTCTAAACCACCATTTTTTCAATGGTTTTTTTTTAAAAAACAAATATACAGTATTCTTGTGATCTGCCAAATCCTCAGTCCCAGATGTAGCCTTCACAGTGTGGTTCTCTCCTTTGGCTGCATGCCATCAAGCCTCAGCAGGCAATCGTAAGTCAAGCCTGGACAGGTCCTCAAGGTCGTATTCTCTTCTTTTGCCGGCTGGCCTTCTCACACACTCCCCCGCAACTCTGACTTGCTGTGAGTAATCAGCTCCACAGCAACTGTTCTGCCACCACAGGTACCGCAGCTTGTCGCAACCTGGCATCCATCTCCCATCCAGAAACAAGCCACAGATTCTCCTGCTTAGCTTCAGGCAGTACCAGCAGCTCAACTATCAGTCCAAGATACAATGGCTTCACTTCTGCGTATGTCTAACTCCAGATGTATGAACAACCATATGAAAATACATACGGTGAGACAATCTTGCTGAATAGGGAGAGTATCACATTGGCTAGAAGGTTTAAAAAAGCTGATTTTCTACAGTACCTGCAGGAATTAGCTGCTTGTGAGAGCCCACTGTACAATCAACATATCAAAGCCACATTGAGGCTGTTACTGAAATAGCAGTGCTCATGTCAGTGATGAGTCGTTCAGCCTTGGACAGCAATGAAAACTCAATCTAAGCTTAAAAATACATCTTTTGCACAGGTCCCAGTTTATGCTAAGTGGGGGCAGTGGTGTCATCCAAATGATTTAGGAACAGGTACTCACTTTTGATTGGCACTTGTTGGGGTCCACCCACCAGAAGTGATGTCATAAGCCGGAAGTGATGTTGTGGCAGGAAGTGAGGTCATAGCCGGAAGTGATGTCATGATTGTGGCCATGGATGTGTTCATGTTTGTAATAACTTCAGCTTGTGGTTAGTATTGATTTAACTTCTATTGCTTTGCTTTCTAGAGATGAAATGTGTATATACATATTTTGCTTCAACTTTTCCCTGGTTAAATAGCAGGCTAGACTGTACTAGATTGTGAGCCCTTTTGGGACAGGAAGCCATTTAACTTTCATGTTAAATGCAAGGAGCCGGCAAGGAGCAGGAGGGGGAACGGGCGACCAAAAAAAGACCGCATGGGGGCTGGGGCTGGGGGGAGGCTGCAGGAGGAACCAGGACGCTGGATCTGCGTGGCTGGAGGGAGCGGGAGCCCCAGGCAGCCTACCTTCTCATGCTTGCTGTCTTATTCCCGGGTCTCCCTCACTGCTGCTGCTGCTGCCGCTGCCACCACCTCCGGTCCTCTCGCTCCGCTGCTGCCGCTACCACCACGCTGCCTGCCTGCCTGCCTGCCTCCTCACAGAAAGTGCAGGCAACGGCTGCAGGCGTGCAGTACGCATGCGCAGCTGCTGAGCCAACCAGCCGACGGGGCCAGCTTCGAGTGGGCGGGGCCAGCTCAACTTCTAGGAACCGGTACTCGCATAGTGGTGCGTAGTGGGTGCATGACATCACTGAGTGGGGGAAATGCTGGTAATTCTGCACCACAATTGTCAATGCTAAGCGATGGCTCTGATGGCTCAATCCTATTGGCTGGCACCGTACGCCACATAAGGTGCTTTCTGACTGTTGAAAAAGATGACATGCTGGAGTGCATGGCCTGGCTGATCCGTGCGCAAGCAGCCTCTGGATAACACACAGGTAAGTGTGTGCGGGGGTTGAAGGGATGCAGTGGGTGGGCAGAATGCGGCAGGTAATGGGGTGGGGAGGAGAGCAGTACCAGGATACCAGTAGTTTTTTATAGAGAAAACTGTGGGCTAGGTAAGGGTTAACACACCCCTTCCTGCTCTGCTTCCCGTGCTGCTGCTGCTGCTGATGATGATGATCAAAACGGGAGCACCTTTGTGGCTGATTTTCAATCAGAAGACTGTCAGGAGAGCAGGTAGCAGATCTCCCTTATGTCTGCTTTGGTTTACAGGATTAAGCAACAGTGATTGTAGCATGGATTAAGCCTTGTTTATGCAACACAGAGTGAGGCTTCATGCCTGAATGCACTTGTCTGGTCAGTGTTTAGGAAACATGTTCAGGAAGTTACCTATGGAAACAATTTCTAAACCTGCCTGACCACCACCATACACACACAGGTTATTTTGGTGTCTCAGTGGCATAAAGCAGGGGAGGAGAAACAACTCTCATCAAATTTAAGAAACATTCTACATTTGGTTGCTTTACCTGTCAGCAAATTGTACCACTAGCAATCAAGGAAGTAAGCCCTCACTGGTATAAGACAGTGACTGAGCATTTCACAATAATGCATATTTATTTTGTAATTAGCATTACTTTCTTGAAGGAGCAGAGATTTCTTATAGTGGGACCCTTCATATCCAGATGAGATACTGGAAACAAAAGTGCTTCAGATAAGAAATACATTTTATGTCTGCCTACCATTTTTAAAAAGTCCAGTCCTATACATATTTACTCAGTAGTCCCACCGCATTCAATGGTGCTTACTCCTAGGGAAGTATGTGTAAGATTCTAGCCCAAATTACTCTGTAGATCTGGTATTTATGAGAGTAATAGTCCTGAAGAAATGAGGAAATCTTGATTTACCAGAAGCTAAAATATGTTAAAAACATATACATGATATATCTGCTCTTCTCTATATCAGGAAAAATGTTGGGTTTTTTAGTATTGGCAGGTGAGCTTTTGATGAGCAATTTTATGCGCTGCACCTGCCCAAATTCCCTCTTCTATATAATGGTTAAAGGTATCTCGTAACCCTAATTATAATCCCAATGTGAATCCCATCCCATTCCCCCCCCCCTTCTACAGAGAATAAAAGTAATCCTGTCTGTGCTAATGATATAATTAAAGTCATGTGTAAAAAGGTAAAGGTTTCCCCACGACCGAATGGTCTAGTCGTGACGGATTGTAGGGGGTGGTGCCAGGCGTGCCCGGAGGCCCGAGCGTGCCCCATGGCAAGCGCGGAAACCGTGCCCCCCATGTCGCCCTGCCCCCGCACGTCACGCAGACACGCCTCCCTTAGCCCGGAAATGCTCTATTTCCGAGCGTAAGGGAGACGGGCGGGTGGGAGGGCTGAAAACCACGCGGTCTCTCCTAGACCATGTGCAATGGCGCCCCGCCACTGCCCCGTGCCCCATGGCTCGTGACATGGGACGCTACAGGTAAGATACACGCCTGGGCGGTGCTCATCTCCGTTTCTAAGCCAAAGAGCCAGTTTTTGTCCAAGGACAAACTTCCGTGGTCATGTGGCCAGCATGACTATATGCCAAGGTGCACAGAACGCCGTTACCTTCCCAACGAAGTACCTATTAATCTACTTGCATTTTTTACATGCTTTCAAACTGCTAGGTTGGCAAATCATGTGTAGTTTGGCCTTAAAGGGTACACACTGAGGAATCAGACATGATCAGCATTTATAGTCTACCATTTCTTCCTGATGCCTTTAGCTACTAGCACAAGTTCTGCATAATTATGCTAACAGTTATACTTAACAGCCAGTCCATGATTTCAATTTTTTATTATTATATAATGAACTTATAACCCACCTTTCTCCCAGGAAGGGCATTGAAGAGGCTTACATTACACTATATTCTAATTAGAATGTGTCAACTACTGTATACCCCATAAAGAGGCAAATGGAAAAGAAGGTAAAAGATAATTTGCCCTTCTGAATCTTTGCGTAAATAAAGCCTAAGGATTAAGTCAAGGCACGCACACGCACGCACGCACACATGCACGCACGGACAGCCCATTTTGTTCTGTCCTCAGGGGGCTGTGATTTGATGTCATTCAATGGATCACAATTTCACCCTGTATGTCGAAAAGTTCTTTCCATTGCATGTATTTGGGATACTGGTAGTCTTTGGGCCCAGATGGATCTTTCCATTTATAGGCAGAATATAAATACTTTAAAAGAAAGCTTCAGTTGCTTCCATTTAACCTGTTTTCATAAAATGAATGTGTAATCAGCAGGGGCGTTTCTAGGGGGTGGCAGGGGGTGGCACGAGCCATGGGCGCCATCTTGCAGGGGGCGCCGTTTGCATGGCGCCCGCCCCCC
>JAJKFI010032792.1:5218-16214 GCA_029204185.1 Lerista edwardsae | reverse complement strand
TGATTTGATGTCATTCAATGGATCACAATTTCACCCTGTATGTCGAAAAGTTCTTTCCATTGCATGTATTTGGGATACTGGTAGTCTTTGGGCCCAGATGGATCTTTCCATTTATAGGCAGAATATAAATACTTTAAAAGAAAGCTTCAGTTGCTTCCATTTAACCTGTTTTCATAAAATGAATGTGTAATCAGCAGGGGCGTTTCTAGGGGGTGGCAGGGGGTGGCACGAGCCATGGGCGCCATCTTGCAGGGGGCGCCGTTTGCATGGCGCCCGCCCCCCCAAAAAATGGCGCCCACGGCCCGCCGCTCCCGCCCAGGCCCTGCGCAGCATTCTCCTCTTCTGTTCCTTAAAGAGCCGGCACGAGCGAACAGAACGTGGTCGGGGCGCCACGTTCTGTTCGCTGCCGCCAGCCCTTTAAGGCCAGCGGCAGCGAACAGAACACGGCGCCCCGGCTGCGTTCTGTTCGCTGCCGCTGGCCTTAAAGGGCCGGCGGCAGCGAACAGAATGCACCTCTTAGAAGGGGCAGGGCGCTATGTCATGACGTCACGATGTGACGTCATGACGTTGCGTGCCCCTAGGGGCGTATTTTCATTGGGCGCCATGGGCGCCCTTTCAAATAGATTTGCCCCTGGTAATCAGTCCTTAAGGGCATCATTTGAAATCCATGTTGGGCTACCATGTTGCCACTTGAAGCAGCTTCTTGGTTTTCTCTAATTCTGTTCCTGCCCGCTTGTAAGCCTCTTTTCAATCTGGTTCATATCCACTTCCATTTTTAGAGAGATCCAACCATGCCCAGGCCCTCCCTTCTTTGTAATTTCAACGGATTCCCCCCTCCTCTTCAGTGCTCCTCTCCAGTATTTCTCACATAACTAATAAAAGTGTAGCCCAGTGCAGAGGGCAAAATGTTGCCCTGGAAGTGATGTCACAACAGGAAGTGACATCACAGTTGTAGTTTCATCTTCTCTGTGTTTTTTGGCCATAACTTCTGATATGTTATGATATTGTACTCTGGTTTGTTTCATTGCATTCTGCATTAAATTACCTTTCCAATGATATATAACATGATGGTATTATTCATACAGACCAAGGCTTTCCCAATTTTGGCCACTAGTGTCAAGCTCAGCTTGTTGCCCCCCTAAAGCTTGTTGCCCGGTGCAGTTGCATCCCCTGCACTTCTTTAGTTATGCCCCTGTTTCTTCACACTCCTGACTTGGAGTTCTTTGCAGTATTATTTTATACTTGCTCTCATCTCTTGATGTTTCCTGCAAGTTGGAAAATTCCTTCATATCTACTCTAATGACATTCTATTCATATCTTTTTGTAGAGATAAATGTAATGGCAGTTTTAAGCAAAGCATTATGGCAGTGAAAAGCATGTGAAAAACACAACTTGCACCACAAAGGACTTATCTTGTACATGAAGTGTTGCAATCAGTATGTGTCATTGACATCAGAGAATGGTTGTGCTGTTTATTTAACTGATTCCCATAGTTTTGCTGCCATCTACAGACCGTAAAACAAAACACATGAGAATCTCCTGGCACTTGCCCATCAGCAGCTTTCTACTGTGTGTTTAGGTTTCATGGGAAGTTGCACTATGCCAAGTCAAACCATTGGTCCATCCACCTCTGTATAGTTGACACTGAATGACAATAGACCGCCAGAGTTCAGACCCATGTTTCCCAGCTTTGCCTGCAGGTAGCAGAAATGAACCTAGGATTGTTCCTAGGATAAAGTAGTGTTTCTCAAACTGTGGGTTGGGACCTGATGTCAGGTGGGTTTGCGGAAAACTGAGAGCAGCCATCTTGGAAGCTGCAGGCCTTATTCTTGCTATATTCCTTTTGTGAGTGTTCAGTTTGAATTTTCAAGTGAGGGTTTTTTATTTTGTTTTTAGTTCAGTGCTTTTACATAACATTTTGCCCTAATCTTGTTTTCTGACAGGGAAGTTTCATGGTTGAACAACTGCTGCAGTCCAAGAATACCAGTTTGCATTCCAGGAGTATCATTTTATTATGTCACAATGACGGCACTTTCTGCTTGATGATGTCACTTCTGCCCATGACATCATTTCCAGGTTAATGACATTACTTCTGGTGGGTGCCGACACAAATGCCATTCTAAAAAGTGGGTCCTGGTCTAAAAGATTTGAGAACCACTGGTGTAAAGCATATGTGCTTTACATACTGTATGTACTAATCTTACTAAATGGTAAAAGACTACTATTTTACCAGTAGCAAATGTTTTGATTAGATCAACTTTGAGAACATACATGAGTAAATACAAAGGTGGAGAGCAACTCTGCCTTTCCCTTTTAACCACTCACCACAGTAGCCCGATTCAGACATTTAATTAGATCAATTCAGAGAGTGGAGAATTCATGCATTCAGAGCACAATCCTAACCTGGAGTTAGGCAGCACTGTTGGGCCACCAAAATTTGGCCAGCACAAGGGACACCTTAAAGTATGTTTGGACCACTCTCAGAGTCAGAGGGGCCAGCACACAGACATACACCATCCTCCCTAACTCCAAGAGTGGTCCAAATGCGCTTTACAGTGGCCCTTGTGCCAGCCAAACTTTGCTGGCCTAAATGTGCCTGCCTAACTCCAGGTTAGGATTGTGCTCCCACTGTGGTCTGAAAGAGCTTCCATGTGTAAAACAACAGGCATGATGGATGCTCTCCTTGTAGTCAAGAGCCCCCCTCTTTCATGGAGCAAGTTCTTTGCTTGTACTACCCTGAGGATCATTTAGATCTGATAATTTATGCATGGATGTTAGGTACATACCATCCTACTCCTGCTCTCTAGGCATCCTGGACTGGCCCAGAGCGTGTCCAGCTTCCTCTGTATGCTATGGACAGGCTGGGGACCAAGCAGCAAAGGAAAGAGCAATCAAAAGCATTTTACTTGCCTTCTCTGCTGCTGGCTTACCCCCACTGAGCCTACTTGGATCTGATCCAGCTCTCCGGCTGGTGCAAATCCAAGTGGATCCATGGAGCATGTTGAGCCTGGGCTGGAGGCATAACGTATCAATGCTGCTGCCAATATTCACCCACCCCAGCCCTTCCTCAACTGTACCTGGCTGGTCCCAATCCCTGCCCCAATCCTCTCCCAGAATGCCCTGGAATGCCCCCTCTGCTGACTTACCTGGTTCAGGGGAGACTTCAGAGGTTGGTGGTATGCACCTGCCGCTCAGTAGTGTCATTCAAATGATTTAGGAACAGGAACTCACTATTGAGTTCAAATTCAAATGTTGGAAAAAAACAAACAAACCCAGAAGCAGCCACGGAGCCCGTTAGGATCCGGAACGCCCGTTCTGGTCCGTTCCCCCTGAATGACATCACTGCCTTCTCCCCAGTGGGCTGCAGACTCACCAGAGCGGCTGCTAACTCCACGTGTGTGGCTAGAGGGAGCGAGGAAGGGGGCTGTGCAGGACGGGACTTCCCCACTCCCCAATCCGGAGTTGCTCCCTTTAACCCTCTGGGTGCCAGCCAACCAAGAAGAAAAGCTCTTTGCAGAGGAATTGGGAGGGGGGAGGAGTGAAGTGGGCGGAGTCAGCGCTAATTTTAACTAGTGGAACTGAGTTCCCCCACGTTCCCCCTGCATGACATCACTGCTGCCGCTGACAGCCAATTGTGCTGGGAGTACAGGCTCAGGTGTTGTTGCAGAAGCTGCCATGCCAGCACCTCAGGTCTTATGCTGATGGAATGAGAGTTCCAAGCAGTGGTGTCATTCAAATGATTTAGGAACAGGAACTCACTTTTGATTGGCACTTGTCGGGAACCCGGAACCAGCCACGGAGCCCGTTAGGATCCGAAACGCCCATTCTGGTCCATTCCCCCTGAATGACATCACTGCCTTCGCCCCCCTAGGAATCTGGAGTCGCTCCCTTTAACCCTCTGAGTGCCGGCCAACCAAGAAGAAAAGCTCTTTGCAGAGGAATTGGGAGGGGGGGAGGGAAAGTGAAGTGGGCGGAGTCAGCCCTAATTTTAACTAGTGGAACTGAGTTCCCCCGCGTTCCCCCTGCATGACATCACTGGTTCCAAGGTGTGGATAGTATTGGGCCATAAAGCTTGTAGTATTGGGGTACAGTATTTAGGTTTAGGGGAAAATTCTCTAGGTCCAAGCACACGGCTTCCAAGCACTTGGAAGCACACTTGGAAGCACACGGCTTCCAAGCACACCAAACCAAAATTGAGAAATTCACCCATAGCAGACTAGATAAAATATAAGAAGACATACCTTCCTCTCTAATCCCAGGGGGATAGAAATTCACAGTGTTTACTTAATGGGGAGGAAAATGCCCTCCTCTACATCCTTTGACATTTGCTTGAAATTAATAATTGATTACAGTAATCATGGGAAATTTTTAATTATTCTAAATGCCAAGGGGATGATTTTCCCACACATTAAAGCTGCAATTCTAGGCACACTTACTAGGGAGTAAGTTCCATTACACTTAGTGAGACTTGCTTCTGAGTAAGCATTCTTCGATTGTAACCACCAGAACCACTGTAACCATGTTAAATAAATATCAAACATGATAAAGTTTAATTTAAAAAAACAACTCGGAGAAAGAGAAGAAACAACTACTAGTTGAATTTGAATTTTTTTCACAATGTATTGCAAAAAAGATTATACTTCAGTTAAATATCCTGTATCTGCACCCATGTTGCTCCTCGGTCCAACAAAATGCTGGGGGAAATGTGGAGGTTCAAGGACAAATGAATGCATAATGACCAGAAGTTGATGCAAAAACTACATCCCTTTTCAGAATAGTGTCCCAACACTGTGTTAACAGCAGTACCAACACACACACACACACACACACACACACACACACACACACACACACACACACACACTGTTTCAAAGCAAACCTAAAATTAAATGGAGAAAAGGAACTGGAAAGAAGATCCATAAGCAATGAATTAGGCTGAGGCTTGATGGCATGCAGCCAAAGGAGAGAACCACACTGTGAAGGCTACATCTGGGACTGAGTGTTGGCAGATTACAAGAATATTGTATATTTGTAAAAAAAATAAATGGTGATGTAGACTAGCCTGCTCATGTAAGCCGCTTGGGCATTTGCTTTGGCATGGGAAAGGCGGGGCATAAATTCTTCAAATAAATAAATAAATAAATTGGCCAGTGTGTCGTTTGGATTCACAGCAATGCATGCTTCCAACCATTGCATCAAAAATAAAAGCAAATGCTAGCTTGGAACCGATTCTCAGTTCTGGAAATCAGCATCTGTCATGTTGCTCCATTTTTGTGTGAAAGCTTTTGCAAAACATACGCCTGCTTTGCCAGCCATAATTATCCCAGTATCTCGGTTATTCCTGAAGGCATTATTAGACAACTATGATTGCGCTTTCCACAGTTTGGTATCAGATTTACTAATACCACCAGCATCAACTAAATCCAGATTGCATTCTGTTGTTGCAGACAAAATACTATCAACAATATGAAAAGGTCACAACAGATGAAGCTGCCATCTTTCCTTTGCAACAGAGTACCTCAATATCGACATTTGAATAATTGAAGGAGTACCCCGGGGATCTATGGCTCAGTTGAAGTTGAAGCGGTGCCACAAGTGATAACTTCGCAGTATCATCACCGGGCCTTATCTCTTTGTCAACAAACGTAGTTTCCATTTTTTTTTCTTTTCCAAAACACTGATGACATTTTGCTTTGGCATGCAGTACACCGAATAATCCTTTACAGACCACAGTTTGAATATATATCATACTGAACTGATCCATTATCTATTTTTGCTACGGATGCCAAAATTCTGCATTAGCAGCACTAAATCCCTGAGGGCAAAAATTGCAGCCCTAGCCATACTGGAAAATAAATCCTACTGAAATAAATGTATTGCCAAGTCAACACAAATAGGATCAGACTATTAGGATGTACTGTAATCCCAACCAATTCCATCAGTGGAGGTTTGCCATTGATTTCAATAGGAGATGGATTGCATCTTTAATCAGCATTGATCAACCTGGTTTTGCTTCTGAGAAACAGGCCACATTCTTGTATCTCTGGTATCCAAGGGATACATGAAAATAGGAATGCATTTACAACCCCAAGGATTCTATTGTCAATCAGATACATAATCCAAGGGAAGTGATGCTATTTCCTTGATTAAATGTCCTTTGTGTGCTGCATCAAAAAAAAAAATACCAGCCACCAGGAAATGGAAAGAATGAGTTCACATTTGGCAGCAAGGTTTTAAAATCAAGACATGATTTTAGAAATGATTAGAAATGAAACAGATAATAAAAGGTTAAAAGAAAACAATGAAATAACTAGATAATTCTTTGTTGCTTAGAATTTTTTTAAGTGCTTAGGCCTAAAAACATGCACAATTCAACAGAATACAAAATGACTTTACTTCTTAGAAAATCAGCAGCAGGCAGATACTGTATCTTTGCCCCAACTTTAGCTCAGGATAGGCATGCCCCAGTATCCACATTTGGTATCCACAGTTTCAGCTACCCATGGATACCTTGGATATTGGGACACCTATTAAAAAGATAGGAGAACATTTAAACAAATCTCTTTTTTAACCTTGTTGCAGCAAAACCACTGCCCTATCTTTAAAAAGGCATGCCCAGTATCCACTGCTTCAGGTATCCACGGTAGGGTCTAGAATGGAACCCAAGTGGATACTGGGGCATGCATGTACATTTAATGTTAAGTGTGCCTTGTATTAGTTGGCCTTCCAGTCTCACTTTAGAACTTGTTTTTCTCTGTACCCAACCGTGTACAGTACATAGATCTTATCTACTGGAGACTACCTCACGCTTTTGGAGAAATGTGTTCTGGACCAAAAATGCATGTGGTATTTGCTTGTTAGTTTTAAAGGTGCCACAAGTTTGTCTTAGGGCACAACCTTAACCTAGAGCTGGCACAGTTATGCCAGCAAAGTTTGGTATACACAAGAGCCACAGTAAAGCGTGTTTGTACCACTCTCGGAGTCAGGGAGAGTGGCACATACCTATGTGCTGGCCTCTCTGGCTCTGAGGGTAGTCCAAACATACTTTACGGTGTCCCTTATGCCAGCCAAACTTTGCTGGCCAAATCCAGGTTAGGACTGTGCCCTTAATGTTTAATACTAAATAGATGGACTAATGGCCGAATTCTAACTGGGAACTGTGCCAGCAGAAAACATGCTCTGCTTGCACAGACTGCTGCAAATGTGCCGTAAAGCACGATGTGTGCAAGTTGGTAGCACCAGTGGTAATGGTGCTACTTCCTTCTGGCACCAGTGCGAGGAAAAGTAAAAATAATTCTGAAAAGATTGTTTCTGAGATAAATAGATTTATTGTTTGTTCTTTTACAAAAGCAGATATATTGGTATCATACTATACTTTTTCAGTTCTTACTACAAAGCATAAGCCCAAAGCAAGAAGAAAAACAACACCAAGCAAATCTCCTGTGGATATTAACAAGATGGTTTTAAAAAAACTCCAGTTCTGTTATTTTCATTTAAATGTTTTATATGTTGAAATAGAAATATTTTAAGATGTAAAACCTAAAATTTAAATACTAAATGGATCTCCAAAGAGACAGGATCTTAATTATAATATTTAAGAATGCATGAATTTCTGAAATTTTCCCCATTTCAAAATTCATCTGTTTTAAAACAGAAATGGGTTTTCCATCAAAATTTCATGTTATGAAATTTCATCCCATTTCTATTAGCAGCCCTGAATTAATGCACACTAAAGTGTGATAGAGAGAAACAAACAGAAAGACAGACAATTAAGCCTTTAAAGAATTAAATAAATGAACTTTTCCTCTCATATACTGTAATTATTCATACAAATGCTAGCGTTAAGAACAATTTTACCAGTTACATACAAAGATCCCACTTTTAATATAAAGATTATATTTTTAAAGAATACTCTCAAGCAGTGCTTCCCAAAGTGGTGGGTCGTGACCCACCTACCCTGGGAAGCACTGGCCATTACTCCTTTAAGGGGTGGGGAGAGGGGGAAGGCAGCAACTGATGTCCTGATCAAAGGGGCTTATTTTAAACTCACCCCTCGCAGTGCTGGCTTCCGGGAGTGGGGGAGCTTTGAGGACAGGACTCCCCAAGCCTCACAATGTTGTAAAAATGTGCTTGCGACCCACTTTTGGGCTGCGACCGCAAAACCAGAAGTGGGTCAGGATAGCATTTTTACAACATTGTGAAGCTTGGGGAGCACTGTGGGGATGTCCCTAGGGCTCCTCACCCCCTCCAAAGGCCAGTGCTGCAAGGGGTAAGTTCAGTGGTGTCATCTAAATGATTTAAGAACAGGTACTCACTTTTGATTGGCACGTGTCGGGACCCGCCCACCGGAAGTGACGTCATAAGCCAGAAGTGATGTCGTGGCAGGAAGTGACATGAAAAAAGCCCTTTTTGAGGCCTCAGATGATTTTAAACTGACCCAACAGTTGCAACAGTATTCCACAGCACCCCCAGAACATGTTAAGGAGGCCTGGCATCATGTTAAAACCCCAGAGCAACTCATTTTTCAGTGGCAAGGAAAGGAAAGGCTCCGCTCGCTGCCTGCCTGCCTGCCTGGCTCTGAGAACATGCAGGCAACTCAAACATGCAGGAAATTCAAACGTTGCAGAGGGTGGAGTCGACGAGTGGGCGGGCGAATGGGCGGGGCCAGCTGTAATCCTAGAAACCGGTACTCGCGTACCCCCGCGTTCCCCCTGCATGACATCACTGGGTAAGTTTAAAATAAGCCCCTTTGGTCAGGGCAGCAGTGCGATCCTGGGGGAATCGCCTTTGCCCTGCTCCCGCAAACCACTTACAAGGTTCCCAACTCTCTCATAGGAGTTTGGGAACCACTGCTCTAGAAGTTAGTTTCATTTAGTGACTTGTCCTGTTTTCATCACTCAGAATTTCTGGCTCAGCAGCACAGCTCCAAATGACAAACAGTGGATCGTACACAAGAATTATTGTGGGATCTAAATAACTTAAGATGGTGGATTTCAGCATGTAGATTCTACTGGCATGTAGTTCTCACCATCCTGGTATTGAGAGGCTGAAGAGGCCGATAGTTGTCCACCAAAGGACAATGAGGTTCACCTGCAGGATTGCTAGAAAGGCTACGAAGCTGTAACATCTGCAAAGAAGTACAAGAAATCTGTTGGTAGCTGGCTAAAATTGGACCAATGAGATGAACATAAGAAAAGCCTTGCTGGATCAGACCAAGGGCCCATCTAGTCCAGCTTCCTGTATCTCACAGTAGTCCACCAGATGCCTCAGGGAGCACACAAGACAACAAGATACTTGCTGCCACTCCCCTGCATACGGCAGATGTTTGAAGCACTGAGCAGATGTAGGAGATGGAACTTCAGAAGGTGCAGTCACTCTATGGAACCATTGCAGCCAAGACTAGCACCGTGTTGCTGGGTGCCCTGGTACAAAGCATTGGTACCCACAGCATCCTCACCCACTTACGATGGTGCTATGGCCAGGTCAAGTGATAGATAGAAATTTATTTGTCATTGTACTCAAGGTATGAGAACAACGAAATGAGGTGCTCTTCGCATCATACAACTGGACAACACCAAATGACATATACAAATAACGATTAAAATAACACTAAAAACCATACAACCATGAGATATACATTTGTTTAAACCACCAAATTCAAAACTCTGCATTTAGCCTGATCACAGCAAGTGGGTCCTCTGAGGAGTGACTCTATGCCAGTGTCTCAACTGGCTGACCTCTGACACTATTCTTGATTGCAATCCAATGAGAAAAATGGGTTCCTAGAGTCCCCTCTAAGGCAGTGGTTCCCAAACTGTGGGTTGAGACCCACCAGTGGGTTGCAAGCCAATTTCAGCTGGGTCACGAAGCACCTAGAGCAGCCGTCATTGAAAGTATCGGAAGAGGGGATGCTGGAAAGGAGGACTGTGTGGTTGTTTTGCTTGTGTCAAGGCTGTAAATAGGCTTGTTTTCTTTCTGATTCACTTTGCTATTGGAATTGGCTGAGAAATAACTCAACTTATTGCTGCATTCTCAGGAAAGCAGCAGGCTCTGGAGTCACAATGATGGCACTTCTGGCCATGGCATCACTTCCACTGGGTCCTGGATAGACAGTCATTCTAAAAGTGGGTTCCGGTACTATAAAGTTTAAGAGCCACTATTCTAAGCAATCTTTACCACGCCACAACCCACCTCGTCCGAAGTGATGCTCTTGGTGGTGCTGGGCTCCCTCAGGCTCAAGGCCTCTTCCAGGTCACGCCAGGCCAGCAACTCATCTTGTAGGCCTCTGCAGGCATCAGAATGGTCTCCAGAAGGCTCTGAAAACTGCTTCCGATTTCCAGAGGCAAAACAAAGCTTGCCTTCCAAAAATCGGAAGTAGCTCTCAGAGACTTCTGCAAGCCATTCTGGAGAGTGGATCGCTGGCCTGTTGCAACCTGGAAGAGGCCTCTGGGGCCACACCACACCTTTGGAATGGCTGCAGTTTGAAGCCAAACAGAATCAGCATTGGTGGGAGGGCGCAGGCTACAACCCACACTATGGGAAACCCTTGCCTAAAACTAAAATGGAGCTTGGTCCAAAACAAAGATCAAAAGTATGTATCCAATGTATTTGGATAAACCTTTTTTTCTTTGGCTGCCACCTGCTGGTGAACACTGCAGGTCTCAAACTGCCTATTCTGGTGTCATTCATTTATATTTACATTCATGTGCATCGGGGGGGGGGGAAAGTTCATTGAGATTCATTCAGAAAACTGGGCTTCATTCTCTCATTGGATGAATGAAAGGAGAAGCTAAATTGAAACCTAAGACGCTCTTCAGACCTTGCTTATAGAAATGCCCTAAATCAGCAGTTCCCAAACTGTGGGTCCATTGACCACCTGTTGGTCAAGGCCCAGTTTTTGGTAGGTTGTGAAACTGACAAGGCAGATTAGACTATGTGCATCAAGGGTTAAACAGTGTGTGTGTGTGTGTGTGTGTGTGTGTGTGTGTGTGTGTGT
>JAJKFI010032789.1:0-13288 GCA_029204185.1 Lerista edwardsae | reverse complement strand
GGTTGTGGGGAAACCTTGACTAGACCATTCGGTTGTGGGGAAACCTTGACTAGACCATTCGGTTGTGGGGAAACCTGTACCGTATGTTCCTGACATATCCGCATACTTTTGAAGCCATATATTAAAAGTGTATTAAAGAAGACAGCTTGGCAGGAGCCAGTGAGCTTTGCAACGCCCTTCTCTGTGTTGTGCACGTTGCATTGGCTTGCATTTATATTTGCAGCCCTAATCCCGTGCGTGCTGTCTTGAAAGTGAGCTGCCTCCTCTGTTGAGCTCAGGGTGAATGTGCTAACTAGCAAGTGTACGAAAGTGGGGAACCCCAGCAAAACATTGCAGTGTGCCATACTCCCAAGCACGCTCGTGGAGGGGTGAGGAAGGGAAAAGGGCATAGTTTCCCTCCCTCCGGAAATCTTTTTCCCATTTTGCTGTATTATATGAAAGAAGTTGGGTTCAGTTACTGTCTCCAAACCCAAGGAAATTTGTTGCTTGGGACAGGGTGGTTTCTGGAAAGTGAACGGAGGAAAAAGACATGTTTATTCCTTTGTTGTTGTTCAGTTGCTAAGTCGTGTCCGGCTCTTCGCGACCCCCTGGACCGCAGCACGCCAGGCCTCCCTGTCCTCCACTAGCTTCCGGAGTTCGCCCAATTTCATGTTCATTGCTTCGGTGACACTCTCTAGCCATTTCCTCCTCTGCCGCCCCCTTCTCCTTCTGCCTTCCATCTTTCCCAGCATGGGGGTCTTTTCTAAAGAGTCCTCTCTTCTCAGGAGGTGGCCAAAGTATTTGAGCTTCAGTATTTGTCCTTCCTGTAGGAAGAAGCAGTTGTATCAGTATCCATGAATTTGACCATCCTTGGATGCCGGAGGAACCAACTATGGGGCAGAATCTGGCACTCCTGGAAGTCACTTGGAATCAGAGTTTTGTTGTTGTTCAGTTGCTAAGTTGTGTCCGACTCTTCGCACCCCCTGGACCACAGCACGCCAGGGCTCCCTGTCCTCCACCAGCTTCTGGAGTTTGCCCCATTTCATGTTCGTTGCTTCGGTGACACTCTCTAACCATCTCCTCCTCTGCCGCCCCCTTCTCCTTTGACCTTCCATCTTTCCCAGCATGAGGGTCTTTTCTAAAGAGTCCTCTCTTCTCAGGAGGTGGCCAAAGTATTGCAGCTTCGGCTTCAGTGTTTGTCCTTCCAGGGAGCAAGCAGGCTTGACTTCTACAGGAAGTCCAGCCTGATTGCCCGATTGGATCTCCTTGCTATCCGCAAGGATTTCCAGGAACCTAACTCTGGCGGATACTGAGGATTGACTGCATATAAACCTTTAGCACATTGCTTGTTATTGCTTGGTGTGAGTCAGCTGAGAAACCACCTGGTACTTTTATGGGGACTTCATGCCTGACTTGCCTCTGGGCTGCAGCCACACCTTACCCAAACACAGCAAGATGCTTCAAAGGCAAAACAGGCCAGCGTCTGGATGGGCCCGCCAATTCCCCAGTGATCCAAAGTGTGGTCAGAGCGGTGTTGCTTGGCTTCCAGGGGAAAGAACTAGATGTGGGGCAGCACTTGACTCGTGATGAACTGCAATGAACGCGCTTCCTCCATGTTTTATGTGTTTGTTTTTCCACATTTTTTTTACTGCCCTTCCTCCTCAATGGTGAGGCTCCGTTTCCCAGTTTTTGTATGCAATCTTACCAGTGTCGTGGTGGATAATCTTGACGTACAGGGGCTTATGATGGCCCCCTCTTTGTTGCTGTGCCCCATTAAGAGTACATTGGGCCTGCGTTATCTGTGGGTTTGGTATCTTTGGTGCCTTTAAAAAGGGGATTGGGCTGATTTCTGGAGGAAAGGTCCATCGTGAGCTATAGGCCATGATGGGTGGTGCAACCTCCTTACGTTAGTAGTAGGCTACCTCAGAATGCAGGCATCTTGTTGTCTTGTGTGCCCCCTGAGGCATCTGGTGGGCCACTGTGAGATACAGGAAGCTGGACTGTATGGGCCTTTGGCATGATCCAGCAGGGCTCTACTGATGTTCTTATGGACCACACATGGGAGGGGTGACATATTTACCTCAGAATTTTACCTAAGAATGTCAGATACAAGGGAGTGGCAACAGTGTGCAGGCATCTTGTTGCCTTGTGTGCTTTCTGAGGCATCTGGTGGGCCATTGTGAGATACAGGAAGCTGGACTAGATGGGTCTTCGGCCTGATCCAGCTGAGCTCTTCTTAGGGTCTTATCTACAGATTTCAGAACCCACCAATTCTGAACCCACGGAGGCACCCACTTAAAAGACCTTCCTTATGTGATGGGAACTGAGCTCGTCATATCTGGGAGGCTTTTTGAAGTCAGAAGAAGCCAAGCATGGCCTCTGTAGGCTTCAGAATGAAGCCTGGAGCCAGTTTCAAGGAAATTCTGGTTTTTGCCAGACTCTGGTTGTGTTCAGAGGTTTAAAGGGGCACAAATCTGCAAATTCAAACATCCTCAAATTTTGGCATCCATGGGGGTTCTGGAAGCAGAGCCACCACGGGCAGCCTGTATACAAAAAGAAGAAATGGACAATGGACGTTTCCTCCAGAAATCTGTCCAATCCCCGTTGAAAGACACCCAGGCCAGATGCCATCACCTCCTCCTGTGGCAAGGAGTTCCACGGCCTAATTACTTCTTTGGTAAAATAGTGTTTCCTTTTATCTCTTACATTCTTAAGGCCCAACCCCATCCAACATCCTATAAATGTTCCCTTCCCTTGAGGAGGCCTGCAGGATCCTACCCCCTCTGCAGGATGCAGTGTATCAGAGTTGGAAAGGATTGGGCCCTTTGAATGTTTTATCCTCCCCACTTCTTCTTTTGCCTTGTTTTACAGCTGTTGCTCATTTCCCCGTGGAGAGATTTGCAGCAGTTTGAAAACAAAGGCATCGAAACTGAAAAATGGAATTAAAGGCATGTTCTTTTGCAGAGGGTTCAGTCACTGCAAAGGGGAAAAAAGCTCAGTTGCTACTCTCAAATTAAAAATACAGGGGTGACATAAACCATAGCAGCTACCCTGCCAAGTGGGCAAGGGGCACTTTTGCAAGAATTCCTATATTTAAGAATTCTTATATTTCCCCGGGGGAGAGCAATTCTCCTTATTCACCCCTTCACAGTGTCTTTTCTATTGGCTGTTGCTGGTGGGGCTCGGCATTTTTTTAGATCGTGAGCCCCTTGGGGGCAGGGAGCCATTTAACTTTATGATGATGATGATGATGATGATTTGCCTGTAAACCACTTTGTGAACTTTGTGTTGAAAAGCGGTATACCAATACTGTTCATTGATAACAAAGCCAACTTTCTGGACCTAAATAACAGGGCTGATTTGAACTTTGCTGGAAGATGATGGAGGCTGAAGATTGCTTGTTCAGTGGTCTTTTCACATCTCTTTGTAAATGTTTTAACATAAGAACATCAGAAGAGCCCTGCTGGATCAGGCCAAAGGCCCATTACATCTAGTCCAGCTTCCTGTATCTCACAGTGGCCCACTAGATGCCTCAGGGAGCACACGAGATAACAAGATGCCTGCGTCCCATTGCCACTCCCTTGCACCTGGCATTCTGAGATAAATATGAGGTAGATAAAAGAGAATTTGCTATCCTGTCCTGGGGAGGGAGCTATAATAGCTTGCAACCCAGTCTGGGCCTTAAGAACATAAGAAGAGCCCCGCTGGATCAGGCCAACAGCCCATCTAGTCCAGCTTCCTATATCTCAGAGTGGTCCACCAGGTGCCTCAGGGAGCACACAAGACAACAAGACGCCTGCATCCTGTGGCCACTCCCTTGCACCTGGCATTCTTAACTAGCCTACTATTAATGTAAGGTGGTTGCCCAACCGATCATGGCCTATAGCCCATGATGGACCTTTCCTCCAGAAATCTGTCCAGACCCAGTCCCCTTTGAAAGGCATCTAGGCCTTTCTTTCTCTGTTCTCGTGTGCGTGTGTGCGTGTGTGTGTGCGCAAGACGTACAGGATTAGTTCCCCATCTTCCCTTGTTAAAGCCAAGGTGGCTGACAAAATCAGTAGTGCGTTCAGATAACGGCATAATAAATGGATGCTGAATGTTTTTTTCCCCCCTGGGCTTGATGGTCTTCTGGCCTGTTTTTCTGCCTTTCTGGCACTGGCTACAGCAACAGGAGAAACCGGGGCAGGGGGTGGGAGAGGGAGAACGTGTTCCAGTTTGATGCCTGGTAAACACGGCCTCTGCCTTCTGAGTGGCTGATGTTCTTGATGCACAAACCAGCGGGCCCTGCACGCAAACACGGAGAATAATGCCTCATTCATCTGACCTGGTGACTCCAGTTCATGAATGGTTGCTCTCCCCCCCCCCGCACAGTTAATCTGGCTGCTTTTTTCAGGAGCCACGAGATTCTTCAGTGCTAGCCTGTAAACGTTGGCACACTAGTATAGAGCATTGCTAACCAGTCATGCAAATGCTAATTGCCACTGGCTTTTAACCCGTTTCAACAAGATATAGATGGCTGCGTTTTCCCTCTCACCTCTCAAATGTTCTTGATACTGAACACAAGAAGAGCCCTGCTGGATCAGGCCAAAGGCCCATCTAGTCCAGCTTCCTGTATCACACAGTGGCCCACCAGGTGCCTCAGGGAGAACACGAGACAAGAAGAGGCCTGCATCCTGTCTGTGGGAAGGGAGCTGTAATAACATGCAATCCAATCTGGGCCTTAAGAACATAAGAAAGAGCCCTGCTGGATCAGGCCGAAGGCCCATCTAGTCCAGCTTCCTCTCATAGTGGCCCACCAGATGCCTCAGGGGGCACACGAGACAACGAGATGCCTGCATCCTGTTGCCACTTCCTTGCACCTGGCATTCTGAAGGAGCCTACTATTAATGTAAGGAGGCAGCACAACCCATCATGGCCTGTAGCCCACGATGGACGTTTCCTCCAGAAATCTGTCCCCTTTGAAATCCCCTTTGAAAGGCACCTAGGCCAGATGCCATCACCACCTCCTGTGGCAAGGAGTTCCACAGCTTAATTACCTGCTGGGTAAAATAGTGTTTCCTTTTATCTGTTCTCATTCTCCCAACACTCAATTTTAGTGGCTGTCCCCTGGTTCTGGTGTTGTGAGAGAGGGAAAAGAGCATCCCTCTGTCGACTCGATCCCTCCTATGCATGATGCTGGATTAGTGAGGCTCAGGAATGCTGACAAGTTCAGTTTTAATGCCCAAAGTGATCCGGGCAAGCCATCGTCCATCGGTTTATTGTGCCGTATTTTCATTCCGATGATTATTGCTGAGGGCAATTGGACGTTTTACATGTTTCTTCCACAAGCGCAATTGCTATTCCTCCAGGGTTTTAACGCAGCGAGCTTTCTTTAATATTAATCTTATTAACGCCTAGCAATACCAGGGCGCAAGCTCTTGTATCTAGGGGTCATCGGGCACTTTTTCTTTCTTTTCGGCAAACCATTCCCTGGGTTTCTTAATAGCCCATTGATTTCTCATTTTTATAGCAGCTGCCCCCAACCACAAGTAATGAAGGTTACCTGGAGGAAATAATTTGGCAGTGTTAAAATCTTGTGTGTATCAGCTAATCAGCATTAGCTACAAGGCTTGCTATTGCAGATATAATTAAAAATTGATTTGAATCTCTTTTTCTCGTTAATCTGAAAATGGGTTCAATTTATTAGTCTTGTGTGATATTCCATTCCTGCTGGGGTAGGAATTCATCTACATGGTCCTTGTGTGTGTGTGTGTGTGTGTTCTCATTCATTTCTCTCTCTCTCTCTCTCTCTCTCTCTCTCTCTCTCAAATATAGTAATGATATTAGTATGGCAGTATTTATAGTTGTTAAAAGGGTCGTGGTGGCACTTTAGGTTAAACCACTGAGTTGTGAGCTTTCTGACCGGAAGGTTGGCAGTTCAAGACCACGCGACGGAGTGAGCTCCTGTTGCTTGTCCCAGCTCCTGCCAACCTAGCAGTTTGAAAGCACGTAAAAATGTGAGTAGATAAATAGGTATCAATTTGGTGGGAAGGTAATGGGGTGCCGTGCGCCTTGGGGTACAGTCATGACCACGGAAACTTGTCCTTGGACAAACGCCAGCTCTTTGGCTTAGAAACGGAGATGAGCACCACCCCTTACAGTCAGTCGCAACTAGACCATTCGATCGTGGGGAAATAAAACCTTTACCTTTATTTATAGTTGTAGTACTATTAATATTGCTATAGTAGTTCCAGTTAGCGTTTTCCCAATTGATATGTCAACTTCCTTATAGTTCTTGTTGGGTGGAGAAGGGCCTGAGCCTGCTTGGCCCACAGCAGGCTTTGTGTGTGTGTGTGTGTGTGTGTGTGTGTGTTTCCTTGTGAAGCTGGGCAAATCATTGCACAAGAATTGCAAAAGCATTGCTTCCGCACAAACAATTGTTGCAAACTGCAATGTGGTTGGACTTCCATTTTGTAGGGGCTTTGGATAAACGTAAGCAATGACTTGCCTTTATTGACGTTCTACCTCCTGTGAGGCAGCCTTGTGTGTCTGGCGGGTGTGTTGACACTTGTTGTGCCTTGTTAGTTGTCAGCAAACTGATACTGTGCCTTGACTATTTTATTTATGTAAAAGATTTATACCCCACCTTTCCTAGTCCAGAGCACCTGTGCAAGGCTGTTTACAGCTTACAGAAGAAAACAACAAATAAAAACCCTATAATAAGCAAACACGAAAAACATAATAAACAACCAAATTGGGGGCAACTAGGGGACAGACAACACATCCTATAAATACAAGATGAAAAGTTTTGAGCTCTTGCTGAAAAGCCACTAAGGGAGGGGAAGTTAGTTCCCCCCACTCAGAAGGAACTGGGGAATGCATTAGCGATGCCCAGGGGGGAACAGATTGGTAAGAGAAGTGGTGGATTCTCGCTCACTGGAGACCTTCAAGCAGAGGCTCGAGGTGGAGGTGCTCTAGGAGGATTTCCTGCTACAGGTCAGCAGCTCGGCGGTTGAACCCACAGTGCCACCTGTGGCAAGATAAAAAGGTAAAGGTTTCCCCACGACCGGATGGTCTAGTCGTGACCGACTAGGGGGCGGTGCTCATCTCCGTTTCTAAGCCCGTAGAGCCGGCGTTTTGTCCGAGGACAAGCTTCCGTGGTCATGTGGCCGGCATGACTATATGCTGTAGCGCACGGAACGCCGTGACCTTCCCACTGAAGTGGTCCCTATTTATCTACTTGCATTTAGGTGCTTTCGAACTGCTCGGTTGGCAGGAGCTGGGACAAGCAACGGGAGCGCTCTCCATCGCACAGTCTTGAACTCCCAACCTTCCGGTCGGAAAGCCCAGCAGCAGCGGTTTAACCCGCTGCGCCAGCATGTCCCATACATGGCAAGATACGGGACCATTAAACAAACCTCTTACTTTGTTGCAGCAAAACCACTGATGTCCCCCTGTCTTTAAAAGTATCCAGTATCCATGGTTTCAAGTATCCACCCGAGTGGTGGTGGTGTCTGGAACAGAACCTTAGCATGACTGTACTACTGGCTACTGAAACATGACTGTACTTTATTCCAGGGGTGGCCCTCAAGCATAGAGTGCCATATGTGCCACTTGGCTTAAAGCCAACCTGGAATGGAACCCCTTTATGCGTGCATCTGTCTTCAAGATTTTCAGTGGCGGGACGTTGGTGCGTTCGACCATCTCTCGCATTTATCTGTGTGCGTCAAGTGACCCTTGGGCATCTGGCCTAGATGCCTTTCAAAGGGGACTGGACAGATTTCTGGAGGAAAAGTCCATCGTGGACTACAGGCCATGATGGTTAGTGCGACCTCCTTATTTCAGAGGTGGGCTACCTCGGAGTGCCAGATGCAGGGAAGTGGCAACGCGACACACATATCTAGTTGTCTTGGGTGCTCCCTGAGGCATCTGGTGGGCCGCAGCGAGATGCAGAAAGCTGGACTAGATGGGCCTTTGGCCTGATCCAGTGGGGCTCTTCTTATGGTCTTAACTGGCGCTGTGTGTTTTGCTAATCAGAGAGAGAGAGAGAGAGAGAGAGAGAGAGAGAGAGAGAGGCTGTTGATTTATATACAGAAGGGCTGTTGATTGTATTCGAGGAGGGGAACATCTGGAGTCAGGTGTATATGATGGCTCCCTTTAATTCTCTGCTGCACCAGCTTGATGCAAAGCAGAATTCTAAAGTTGTTTTCGGTGGCGCTTGATAGTTTGCTCACATTTGATTTCCTTGATCTCTTGCCAGCACTTTTCTCGGACTTCGGTTTCCTTGTTTCCTTGCTGTCACGAGGCCGCGGTTTCCCAGCCGAGCAAAGTAGGCGGTTCATCAGCTAGCCGGTAGCTTGGATGGAAAAGGGGTGTCGCAACCGGGCTTCTGTGTTATGTAACTTGCAGCTTTGTATTGCTCTGTGTGTGTGTGTGTGTGTGTGTGTGTTCCTGCTTTTGTTCGCATTAGGGAAAGTGCGGCAAAAGCTTCCCCTTTTCCTCATGAGAAAATCTGTAGGGTGAAGTGCGGGGATGGTTTCAGCAAAGGGCGAGATGCTTTGAAGCATTTGGGACCCAAGATTTCATGTACCCGGCTGTTGTCCTTGCGAATTCCACTGCTCACCCCAAACGGCACGTGTGTCGATTGTACTGGCCTCGCATCTGGGAACAAAGGGGCCGGGTTGCAGAGTCGGAGGGAGCATCTTGTAGGGACAAGGCAAATGTGGGTGAAATGCACGTTTACATTTGTTGGGGTTCAGTCGCTAAGTTGTGTCCGACTCTTCGCGACCCCCTGGACTTACAGCAGGCCAGGCCTCCACCAGCTTCTGGAGTTCGCCCAATTTCATGCGCATCGCTTCGGTGACACTATCTAACCATCTCATCCTCTGCCGCCCCCTTCACCTTTGGCCTTCCATCTTTCCCAGCAGGAGGGTCTTTTCTCAGGAGTCCTCTCTTCTTCTCATGAGGTGGCCAAAGTCTTTGAGCTTCAGCTTCAGGATTTGTCCTTCCAGGGAGCAATCAGGCTTGACTTCCTTGACCAATTGGATCTCCTTGCAGTCCAGGGGACTCTCAAGAGTCTTCTTCAACACCGTAATTCATCTATTCTTCGGCGCTCTGCCTTCCTTATGGTCCAGCTCTCACATCCATACGTTGCTACTGGGAAAACCATCGCTTTGACTATGCGCACCTTTGTTGGCAGGGTGATGTCTTGGCTTTTTATTAAGCTGCCTAGGTTCGCCATAGCTTTTCTCCCAAGAAGTAAAGGTCTTTTAATTTCATGGCTGCAGTCACCATCTGCGGTGATCTTGGAGCCCAGGAAAGCAAAGTCTGCCACTGCTTCCATTTCTTCCCCTTCTATTTGCCAGGGAGTGGTTGCCATTAAGCCCACCCCTATCCCTTAATAAAAATTTAATAATAATAACAATAATAATAAAAGGTTGAGTCCTTGAGGTTGCCCCCCCCCCTGCGCTGCAGAAATGAGCTCAGATTCACAATTGCAAGCCTTCAGCTCCCTCCGAAAGGCTTCCCTACCCTCCGATGTCCCTTTCCATGCCCCGGATCCCCGCAGTGCTATGGTATCTGCGGCGCTGTCGGGGCACCTGTTCCTGGGCCACGCCCCTTAAGGGGGAAGTGGCCCTTTTTAAAGTTCAGTGGTGGGTCGTGACCCACCACTTGGAGTAGCTCTGTCTTAGCCCTTACGTTGCACCAGAATACACAGCCCTGCATGAGGGTTCTGTTGGAATCTGAACAGAATTTGGGTGGGGCCCCCTTAAAGTTCAGAAACCCAGAGATTTGCTTTAAAACACTCTGGGCTTCATTGCGAAGCCCGCAGAGGTTGTTGGTGGATGTTGGCCTTTGCGGGCTTCAGAAAGCAATGGGCCACAAGCCCACTTTCAATGGGCCCATCCATGGGTTTGATAGTCAAATTCGCCGATACCAAACCTGCGAATACCTGCTGTATACAAATATTGGGCTCCTGAACTTGCTCAAGGAAACAAAATTGCTTACAAGAAACAAGAAAACGTCCTAAATCACCCCTGGGAATACAAAAGAGATACCAGCCCTCCAACAAATTATGTCTTCTTGCATATGGAACATATGTAAATTTATTAATAACGTCTTGGACTTGAGCCAAGCATTCTAGCTGACCTGTTTTCCCCTTTGCCTCCATCTGTTTTCTTGCAGATACTACCCTGGTTGCTCTGTGGAGCAACCTATTCTGTTGCAAAGCAATTCTACTGCTAATGAATGTGTGTTTCTTGCATAGGGGCACAGGGTGTTTTTTTAAAAAAAATATTTTAGCATAATAATTTATGGCAGGAGACTTCATCGCATCGCTGTTTTTAAGGCACTTAAGCGGCCGAGTGCTTGGCCAGACACATTTAGAGGAACCAGGGGGCTGCTTGACGTGGGAGCCAGCAGCCTGCAAATGTCACGCATCTCAGCCCCACACCTCCCGTTCCAGCCCTGGCTATCAAGGTTTTCAAGGGCCACTGTGGGCCTCTTCAATGTGCAGCTGTCTTAGAAGCTGAGCTTCCCGGAACAAATGGCCGTATTCAAGCAGGTTCAAGGCATCGCACCAGACAGCATTTTGTGCTTTACAACCCCGCTGAGCTTCCGTATAACAGGCAAAATATAACTTAGTGCTGCTGGTGTATTAATTTTCAGCACTATCGCCCCCTTCAAAAGTTGCTTTCTTTCTTTTTTTTGTCCTCCAGAGGCAGAGGACACACTCTCACACTCACACAGAGGACACACTGGATCTCACACTCTCACACACTCACACACTCTCTCTCTCACACACACACACGCTGTAGTTTGTAAACTCATCTCCCTCTCACACACACACTTGTACATGCCGTAGTTTTGTCAACCCACGTCAAACCGCGGTTTCTCATTCGGTAAGCTGGTTTGCAGACCGTGGCTTCCTTAAGTCTGGCTTGTCGTGGTGTCTGGACTCGTATAGCTGCTGGGAACGTAAGAGGCGATCCCTGATTTGACCGGCGGATCCCTGATTTGACTTAGCAGCCTTCCTTCTCTCTTCATTTGCTTCGATTCAGCTCCTTTGCTGCATGGATTTAACCTGGTTTGGTTTGAGTAGAACGTGAAGCTGTGATTTGCCATGAGCTGAAAAGTTGTGAAACTGAATTGAAGCACCTGGAGATTGGGTGAGCTTAAGGTTCGGACCTGAACAGCAGGGAACCAGGCCCGGCTCAGATTCATTTTGAGAGCCTGGCCTGTCTCTCCCATCCTCCTCTGGGATCAAGGTGGTGAGAAAGTTTTCCCCTGGAGTCTGTTTTGTCTCGCTACCGGCCGAAGTGAGATAAGGGGGGGGGGGCTCTAGCAGGAAATGCCGTCTCCCAAGGACTAGACAGCTTTACTATACCTGGAGCTGTTTTGCTTGTAGCTGACAAGGGGGGCTGGGAAAAGCACAGGGGAAAAAGTAAAAGACTCGAACTGTTTTGCGACTTGAGTGAGAAGAGAGACCTTTTTGCTCTCGTCGCACTTAGTTCTGTCCTTTGCTGGGTGAGTGATAGCTAGGATGTAATCGGACTAGGAGATAGATGCTTTCTTATTTTGCATTAAGCATCATGTAGTTATGCCATGCTTTGGCCTGCTTTGAAAGGCCTTCTTAAGCCTCTATGCTGTGACCTGCAGTTTTAATAAAACATTACGTTTTACTCCATGGTGTGCCTTGTGTGTTGGGAGCGGGGGTTAGCTGGATCCAGTCTTGATGCTGTGCTGCACTACTGGTTGGGCTAAGGGAATGCCTCCTGGGCCACTGGAGGTTGCCGGTGGCCAGGAGGGGACATCATCCCATGATCCTTGGGGCAGTCTGGACAGACCATGCCCCCAGGTATCGTGATAGGACCTGATAGCCAAACCCAGTGGGTTGGCTGTTGCATTTGAACCAGGCCTCGGTTTGGCATCTGCCATTTGTCTTGCTTTGGAAACGCAAATTTAATTCCCCTCTGCAAAATGGTCTCCTGCAGCTTTCGCCCTCCTCCCCTATTTCCAGCATGGCGTCTGCAGAGGATAACGAGGCACAACTGTACGGATGAAAAGGCGCCAAAGAGTTTCTGTGGGAGAACAAACGGCTTCCTCTGGCCAACCCCATGATGTCACTTCCTGCCCCCAGCAGGCCCCATGGATGCTATTCGGCCTACTATACGAAACGCGTTGGACCGCCCTTCTCTAATATGTCCAAATTTGGTACCCAGTTTCGCCTTCCATCTCTTTTTCCTTTCCTCTTTCAACCGTTCTCAGGCTGGGCTGAAGTAAGAAACGTGGTCCTTAATATTAGTGGTTAGGGTTCAATGTTCAAAGTAGCGTGTCGGCGGCTGGAATAGATGAGTGTCACCCCCTCGGCCATGCCCAAACCCCAAATTAACGTGCCCAAATGGTAATTTGGCCTTTCTTGTCTTGGTACGCAGTAGGTGTGTTTTGTTGGTACACTAGTAGTGGTGCTCTCCTACCCTCTTAGTAAGTTTTCTTTTACATTTCAAATTTCAGGTACATGGCTAGCTCTGGCAAGACTTCTCCCAGGTGAGTGTTTCGAGCTGGACGAACTGTTACTGGGTCTGATAACCCACAACCAATGCTCTTTTCTTGTGTCTGCTTTTGAATGTCTCAGTTTTGTGTGTTATTCCTGAAACAGCCCTCCTTTTTTTCATCTTTCCTCCCAGTATTAGTCCCGACCTTAATATTCCCCGGGGACGTGGTGGCGCTGCAGGTTAAACTGCTGCTGCTGGGCTTTCTGACCGGAAGGTTGGGAGTTCGAGACTGCGCGATGGCAGGAGCTCCCGTTGCTTATCCCAGCTCCTGCCAACCTAGCAGTTTGAAAGCACCTAAAAATGCAAGTAGATAAATAGGGACCACTTCGGTGGGAAGGTAACCGTGTTCCGTGCACCTTGGCGTATAGTCATGCCGGCCACATGACCACGGAAGCTTGTCCTCAGGACGAACGCCGGCTCTTTGGCTTAGAAAGAGAGATGAACATCGCCCTCCACAGTCAGTCACGGCTAGACCATTCGGTTGTGGGGAAACCTTTACCTTTAATATTCCCAACCTTGTGGCTTACCAGATACGTGTGTAACTGGGGAACTTGGGCAGCTGCAGTGTCTGTGTGTTGTCTGTCTCTCTTTTGAAACATGGGGACACGCATGGACTTGCTTTCATTGTGTGCAGCTAAGTGCACAGCTAAAATAGGCGGATTTCGACCGTGTTAAAACAAGTGGCCCAGATCTGAATGGGAATTCTGAATTAAGGTCATGGTCAATCTCTCTCTCTCTCTCTCTCTCTCTCTCTCTCTCTCTCTCTCTCTCTCTCT
>JAJKFI010032788.1:0-13125 GCA_029204185.1 Lerista edwardsae | reverse complement strand
GGTTGTGGGGAAACCTTGACTAGACCATTCGGTTGTGGGGAAACCTTGACTAGACCATTCGGTTGTGGGGAAACCTGTACCGTATGTTCCTGACATATCCGCATACTTTTGAAGCCATATATTAAAAGTGTATTAAAGAAGACAGCTTGGCAGGAGCCAGTGAGCTTTGCAACGCCCTTCTCTGTGTTGTGTACGTTGCATTGGCTTGAATTTATATTTGCAGCCCTAATCCCGTGCGGGCTGTCTTGAAAGTGAGCCGCCTCCTCTGTTGAGCTCAGGGTGTATGTGCTAATGAGCAAGTGTGCAAAAGTGGGGAACCCCAGCAAAACATGGCAGTGTGCCATAATCCCATGCACGCTCGTGGAGGGGTGAGGAAGGGAAAAGGGCATAGTTTCCCTCCCTCTGGAAATCTTTTTCCCATTTTGCTGTATTATATGAAAAGTTAGGTTCAGTTACTGTCTCCAAACCCAAGGAAATTTGTTGCTTGGGACAGGGTGGTTTCTGGAAAGTGAACGGAGGAAAAAGATATGTTTATTCCTTTGTTGTTGTATAGTCGCTAAGTCGTGTCTGGCTCTTCGCGACCCCCTGGACCGCAGCACACCAGGCCTCCCTGTCCTCCACCAGCTTCCGGAGTTTGCCCAATTTCATGTTCATCGCTTCGGTGACACTCTCTAACCATCTCATCCTCTGCCTCCCCTTTCTCCTATGGCCTTCCATCTTTCCCAGCATGAGGGTCTCTTCTAAAGAGTCCTCTCTTCTCAGGAGGTGGCCAAAGTGTTGCAGCTTCGGCTTCAGTGTTTGTCCTTCCAGGGAGCAATCAGGCTTGACTTCTACAGGAAGTCCAGCCTGATTGCCCGATTGGATCTCCTTGCTATCCGCAAGGATTTCCCGGAACCTAACTCTGGCGGATACTGAGGACTGACTGCATATAAACCTTTAGCACATTGCTTGTTATTGCTTGGTGTGAGTCAGCTGAGCAACCACCTGGTACTTTTATGGGGACTTCATGCCTGACTTGCCTCTGGGCTGCAGCCACACCTTACCCAAACACAGCAAGATGCTTCAAAGGCAAAACAGGCCAGTGTCTGGATGGGCCCGCCAATTCCCCAGTGATCCAAAGTGTGGTCAGAGCGGTGTTGCTTGGCTTCCAGGGGAAAGAACTAGATGTGGGGCAGCACTTGACTCGTGATGAACTGCAATGAACGCGCTTCCTCCATCTTTTATGTGTTTGTTTTTCCACATTTTTTTTACTGCCCTTCCTCCTCAATGGTGAGGCTCCGTTTCCCAGTTTTTGTATGCAATCTTACCAGTGTCGTGGTGGATAATCTTGACGTACAGGGGCTTATGATGGCCCCCTCTTTGTTGCTGTGCCCCATTAAGAGTACATTGGGCCTGCGTTATCTGTGGGTTCGGTATCTTTAAAGGCTTCGGTGCCTTTAAAAAGGGGATTGGGCTGATTTCTGGAGGAAAGGTCCATCGTGAGCTATAGGCCATGATGGGTGGTGCAACCTCCTTACGTTAGTAGTAGGCTACTTCAGAATGCAGGCATCTTGTTGTCTTGTGTGCCCCCTGAGGCATCTCGTGGGCCACTGTGAGATACAGGAAGCTGGACTGTATGGGCCTTTGGCATGATCCAGCAGGGCTCTTCTGATGTTCTTATGGACCACACATGGGAGGGGTGACATATTTACCTCGGAATTTTACCTAAGAATGTCAGATACAAGGGAGTGGCAATAGTGTGCAGGCATCTTGTTGCCTTGTGTGCTTTCTGAGGCATCTGGTGGGCCACTGTGAGATATAGGAAGCTGGACTAGATGGGTCTTCGGCCTGATCCAGCTGAGCTCTTCTTAGGGTCTTATCTAAGAAGCAGGGTCTTATTTGGGCCCAGATTGAACTCCACAATCCACTGCAGAGGAGTGGCAACAGGATGCAGGCATCTTGTTGTCTTGTGTGCCCTCTGAGGCATGTGGTGGGCCACTGTGAGATACAGGAAGCTGGACTAGATGGGTCTTCGGCCTGATCCAGCTGAGCTCTTCTTAGGGTCTTATCTATAGATTTCAGAATCCACCAATTCTGAACCCACGGAGGCACCCACTTAAAAGACCTTCCTTATGTGATGGGAACTGAGCTCGTCATATCTGGGAGGCTTTTTGAAGTCAGAAGAAGCCAAGCATGGCCTCTGTAGGCTTCAGAATGAAGCCTGGAGCCAGTTTCAAGGAAATTCTGGTTTTTGCCAGACTCTGGTTGTGTTCAGAGGTTTAAAGGGGCACAAATCTGCAAATTCAAACATCCTCAAATTTTGGCATCCATGGGGGTTCTGGAAGCAGAGCCACCACGGGCAGCCTGTATACAAAAAGAAGAAATGGACAATGGACGTTTCCTCCAGAAATCTGTCCAATCCCCGTTGAAAGACACCCAGGCCAGATGCCATCACCTCCTCCTGTGGCAAGGAGTTCCACGGCCTAATTACTTCTTTGGTAAAATAGTGTTTCCTTTTATCTCTTACATTCTTAAGGCCCAACCCCATCCAACATCCTATAAATGTTCCCTTCCCTTGAGGAGGCCTGCAGGATCCTACCCCCTCTGCAGGATGCAGTGTATCAGAGTTGGAAAGGATTGGGCCCTTTGAATGTTTTATCCTCCCCATTTCTTCTTTTGCCTTGTTTTATAGCTGTCGCTCATTTCCCCGTGGAGAGAGTTGCAGCAGTTTGAAAACAAAGGCATCAAAACTGAAAAATGGAATTAAAGGCATGTTCTTTTGCAGAGGGTTCAGTCACTGCAAAGGGAAAAAAAGCTCAGTTGCTACTCTCAAATTAAAAATACAGGGGTGACATAAACCATATCAGCTACCCTACCAAGTGGGCAAGAGGCACTTTTGCAAGAATTCCTATATTTAAGAATTCTTATATTTCCCCGGGGGAGAGCAATTCTCCTTATTCACCCCTTCACAGTGTCTTTTCTATTGGCTGTTGCTGGTAGGGTTCGGCATTTTTTTAGATCGTGAGCCCTTTGGGGGCAGGGAGCCATTTAACTTGATGATGATGATGATGATGATGATTTGCCTGTAAACCACTTTGTGAACTTTGTGTTGAAAAGCGGTATACCAATACTGTTCATTGATAACAAAGCTAACTTTCTGGACCTAAATAACAGGGCTGATTTGAACTTTGCTGGAAGATGATGGAGGCTGAAGATTGCTTGTTCAGTGGTCTTTTCACATCTCTTTGTAAATGTTTTAACATAAGAACATCAGAAGAGCCCCGCTGGATCAGGCCAAAGGCCCATCTAGTCCAGCTTCCTGTATCTCACAGTGGCCCACTAGATGCCTCAGGGAGCACACGAGACAACAAGATGCCTGCATCCCATTGCCACTCCCTTGCACCTGGCATTCTGAGGTAAAATTCTGAGGTAAATATGAGGTAGATAAAAGAGAATTTGCTATTCTGTCTGTGGGGAGGGAGCTATAATAGCTTCTAACCCAGTCTGGGCCTTAAGAACATAAGAAGAGCCCTGCTGGATCAGGCCAAAGGGCCCATCTAGTCCAGCTTTTTATATCTCACATTGGCCCACCAGATGCCTCAGGGAGCACATGAGACAACAAGACGCCTGCATCCTGCTGCCACTCCCATGAGTCTGGCATTCTGAAGTAGCCTACTACTAATGTAAGGAGGTTGCCCAACCCATCAGGGCCTATAGCCCACGATGGACTTTTCCTCCAGAAAACTGTCCAGTCCCCTTTGAAAGGCATCTAGGCCTTTCTTTCTCTGTTCTTTCTCTGTTCTCATGAGTGTGTTTGTGTGTGCAAGACGTACAGGATTAGTTCCCCATCTTCCCTTGTTAAAGCCAAGGTGGCTGACAAAATCAGTAGTGCGTTCAGATAACGGCATAATAAATGGATGCTGAATGTTTTTTTTCCCCTGGGCTTGATGGTCTTCTGGCCTGTTTTTCTGCCTTTCTGGCACTGGCTACAACAACAGGAGAAACAGGGGTGGGGGGTGGGAGAGGGAGAACGTGTTCCAGTTTGATGCTTGGTAAACACGGCCTCTGCATTCTGAATGGCTGATGTTCTTGATGCACAAACCAGCGGCCCATGCGCGCAAACACGGAGAATAATGCCTCATTCATCTGACCTGGTGACTCCAGTTCATGAATGGTTGCTCCCCCTCCTGCCCAGTTAATCTGGCTGCTTTTTTCAGGAGCCACGAGATTCTTCAGTGCTAGCCTGTAAACGTTGGCACACTAGTATAGAGCATTGCTAACCAGTCATGCAAATGCTAATTGCCACTGGCTTTTAACCCGTTTCAACAAGATATAGATGGCTGCGTTTTCCCTCTCACCTCTCAAATGTTCTTGATACTGAACACAAGAAGAGCCCTGCTGGATCAGGCCAAAGGCCCATCTAGTCCAGCTTCCTGTATCACACAGTGGCCCACCAGGTGCCTCAGGGAGAACACGAGACAAGAAGAGGCCTGCATCCTGTCTGTGGGAAGGGAGCTGTAATAACATGCAATCCAATCTGGGCCTTAAGAACATAAGAAAGAGCCCTGCTGGATCAGGCCGAAGGCCCATCTAGTCCAGCTTCCTCTCATAGTGGCCCACCAGATGCCTCAGGGGGCACACGAGACAACGAGATGCCTGCATCCTGTTGCCACTTCCTTGCACCTGGCATTCTGAAGGAGCCTACTATTAATGTAAGGAGGCAGCACAACCCATCATGGCCTGTAGCCCACGATGGACGTTTCCTCCAGAAATCTGTCCCCTTTGAAATCCCCTTTGAAAGGCACCTAGGCCAGATGCCATCACCACCTCCTGTGGCAAGGAGTTCCACAGCTTAATTACCTGCTGGGTAAAATAGTGTTTCCTTTTATCTGTTCTCATTCTCCCAACACTCAATTTTAGTGGCTGTCCCCTGGTTCTGGTGTTGTGAGAGAGGGAAAAGAGCATCCCTCTGTCGACTCGATCCCTCCTATGCATGATGCTGGATTAGTGAGGCTCAGGAATGCTGACAAGTTCAGTTTTAATGCCCAAAGTGATCCGGGCAAGCCATCGTCCATCGGTTTATTGTGCCGTATTTTCATTCCGATGATTATTGCTGAGGGCAATTGGACGTTTTACATGTTTCTTCCACAAGCGCAATTGCTATTCCTCCAGGGTTTTAACGCAGCGAGCTTTCTTTAATATTAATCTTATTAACGCCTAGCAATACCAGGGCGCAAGCTCTTGTATCTAGGGGTCATCGGGCACTTTTTCTTTCTTTTCGGCAAACCGTTCCCTGGGTTTCTTAATAGCCCATTGATTTCTCATTTTTATAGCAGCTGCCCCCAACCACAAGTAATGAAGGTTACCTGGAGGAAATAATTTGGCGGTGTTAAAATCTTGTGTGTATCAGCTAATCAGCATTAGCTACAAGGCTTGCTATTGCAGATATAATTAAAAATTGATTTGAATCTCTTTTTCTCATTAATCTGAAAATGGGTTCAATTTATTAGTCTTGTGTGATATTCCATTCCTGCTGGGGTAGGAATTCATCTACATGGTCCTTGTGTGTGTGTGTGTGTGTGTGTGTGTGTTCTCATTCATTTCTCTCTCTCTCTCTCTCTCTCTCTCTCTCTCTCTCTCAAATATAGTAATGATATTAGTATGGCAGTATTTATAGTTGTTAAAGGGGACGTGGTGGCGCTTTAGGTTAAACCACTGAGTTGTGAGCTTTCTGACCGGAAGGTTGGCAGTTCAAGACCACGCGACGGAGTGAGCTCCTGTTGCTTGTCCCAGCTCCTGCCAACCTAGCAGTTTGAAAGCACGTAAAAATGTGAGTAGATAAATAGGTATCAATTTGGTGGGAAGGTAATGGGGTGCCGTGCGCCTTGGGGTACAGTCATGACCACGGAAACTTGTCCTTGGACAAACGCCAGCTCTTTGGCTTAGAAACTGAGATGAGCACCACCCCTTACAGTCAGTCGCAACTAGACCATTCGATCGTGGGGAAATAAAACCTTTACCTTTATTTATAGTTGTAGTACTATTAATATTGCTATAGTAGTTCCAGTTAGCGTTTTCCCAATTGATATGTCAACTTCCTTATAGTTCTTGTTGGGTGGAGAAGGGCCTGAGCCTGCTTGGCCCACAGCAGGCTTTGTGTGTGTGTGTGTGTGTGTGTGTGTGTGTTTCCTTGTGAAGCTGGGCAAATCATTGCACAAGAATTGCAAAAGCATTGCTTCCGCACAAACAATTTAATTGTTGCAAACTGCAATGTGGTTGGACTTCCATTTTGTAGGGGCTTTGGACAAACGTAAGCAATGACTTGCCTTTATTGACGTTCTACCTCCTGTGAGGCAGCCTTGTGTGTCTGGCGGGTGTGTTGACACTTGTTGTGCCTTGTTAGTTGTCAGCAAACTGATACTGTGCCTTGACTATTTTATTTATGTAAAAGATTTATACCCCACCTTTCCTAGTCCAGAGCACCTGTGCAAGGCTGTTTACAGCTTACAGAAGAAAACAACAAATAAAAACCCTATAATAAGCAAACACGAAAAACATAATAAACAACCAAATTGGGGGCAACTAGGGGACAGACAACACATCCTATAAATACAAGATGAAAAGTTTTGAGCTCTTGCTGAAAAGCCACTAAGGGAGGGGAAGTTAGTTCCCCCCACTCAGAAGGAACTGGGGAATGCATTAGCGATGCCCAGGGGGGAACAGATTGGTAAGAGAAGTGGTGGATTCTCGCTCACTGGAGACCTTCAAGCAGAGGCTCGAGGTGGAGGTGCTCTAGGAGGATTTCCTGCTACAGGTCAGCAGCTCGGCGGTTGAACCCACAGTGCCACCTGTGGCAAGATAAAAAGGTAAAGGTTTCCCCACGACCGGATGGTCTAGTCGTGACCGACTAGGGGGCGGTGCTCATCTCCGTTTCTAAGCCCGTAGAGCCGGCGTTTTGTCCGAGGACAAGCTTCCGTGGTCATGTGGCCGGCATGACTATATGCTGTAGCGCACGGAACGCCGTGACCTTCCCACTGAAGTGGTCCCTATTTATCTACTTGCATTTAGGTGCTTTCGAACTGCTCGGTTGGCAGGAGCTGGGACAAGCAACGGGAGCGCTCTCCATCGCACAGTCTTGAACTCCCAACCTTCCGGTCGGAAAGCCCAGCAGCAGCGGTTTAACCCGCTGCGCCAGCATGTCCCATACATGGCAAGATACGGGACCATTAAACAAACCTCTTACTTTGTTGCAGCAAAACCACTGATGTCCCCCTGTCTTTAAAAGTATCCAGTATCCATGGTTTCAAGTATCCACCCGAGTGGTGGTGGTGTCTGGAACAGAACCTTAGCATGACTGTACTACTGGCTACTGAAACATGACTGTACTTTATTCCAGGGGTGGCCCTCAAGCATAGAGTGCCATATGTGCCACTTGGCTTAAAGCCAACCTGGAATGGAACCCCTTTATGCGTGCATCTGTCTTCAAGATTTTCAGTGGCGGGACGTTGGTGCGTTCGACCATCTCTCGCATTTATCTGTGTGCGTCAAGTGACCCTTGGGCATCTGGCCTAGATGCCTTTCAAAGGGGACTGGACAGATTTCTGGAGGAAAAGTCCATCGTGGACTACAGGCCATGATGGTTAGTGCGACCTCCTTATTTCAGAGGTGGGCTACCTCGGAGTGCCAGATGCAGGGAAGTGGCAACGCGACACACATATCTAGTTGTCTTGGGTGCTCCCTGAGGCATCTGGTGGGCCGCAGCGAGATGCAGAAAGCTGGACTAGATGGGCCTTTGGCCTGATCCAGTGGGGCTCTTCTTATGGTCTTAACTGGCGCTGTGTGTTTTGCTAATCAGAGAGAGAGAGAGAGAGAGAGAGAGAGAGAGAGAGAGGCTGTTGATTTATATACAGAAGGGCTGTTGATTGTATTCGAGGAGGGGAACATCTGGAGTCAGGTGTATATGATGGCTCCCTTTAATTCTCTGCTGCACCAGCTTGATGCAAAGCAGAATTCTAAAGTTGTTTTCGGTGGCGCTTGATAGTTTGCTCACATTTGATTTCCTTGATCTCTTGCCAGCACTTTTCTCGGACTTCGGTTTCCTTGTTTCCTTGCTGTCACGAGGCCGCGGTTTCCCAGCCGAGCAAAGTAGGCGGTTCATCAGCTAGCCGGTAGCTTGGATGGAAAAGGGGTGTCGCAACCGGGCTTCTGTGTTATGTAACTTGCAGCTTTGTATTGCTCTGTGTGTGTGTGTGTGTGTGTGTGTGTTCCTGCTTTTGTTCGCATTAGGGAAAGTGCGGCAAAAGCTTCCCCTTTTCCTCATGAGAAAATCTGTAGGGTGAAGTGCGGGGATGGTTTCAGCAAAGGGCGAGATGCTTTGAAGCATTTGGGACCCAAGATTTCATGTACCCGGCTGTTGTCCTTGCGAATTCCACTGCTCACCCCAAACGGCACGTGTGTCGATTGTACTGGCCTCGCATCTGGGAACAAAGGGGCCGGGTTGCAGAGTCGGAGGGAGCATCTTGTAGGGACAAGGCAAATGTGGGTGAAATGCACGTTTACATTTGTTGGGGTTCAGTCGCTAAGTTGTGTCCGACTCTTCGCGACCCCCTGGACTTACAGCAGGCCAGGCCTCCACCAGCTTCTGGAGTTCGCCCAATTTCATGCGCATCGCTTCGGTGACACTATCTAACCATCTCATCCTCTGCCGCCCCCTTCACCTTTGGCCTTCCATCTTTCCCAGCAGGAGGGTCTTTTCTCAGGAGTCCTCTCTTCTTCTCATGAGGTGGCCAAAGTCTTTGAGCTTCAGCTTCAGGATTTGTCCTTCCAGGGAGCAATCAGGCTTGACTTCCTTGACCAATTGGATCTCCTTGCAGTCCAGGGGACTCTCAAGAGTCTTCTTCAACACCGTAATTCATCTATTCTTCGGCGCTCTGCCTTCCTTATGGTCCAGCTCTCACATCCATACGTTGCTACTGGGAAAACCATCGCTTTGACTATGCGCACCTTTGTTGGCAGGGTGATGTCTTGGCTTTTTATTAAGCTGCCTAGGTTCGCCATAGCTTTTCTCCCAAGAAGTAAAGGTCTTTTAATTTCATGGCTGCAGTCACCATCTGCGGTGATCTTGGAGCCCAGGAAAGCAAAGTCTGCCACTGCTTCCATTTCTTCCCCTTCTATTTGCCAGGGAGTGGTTGCCATTAAGCCCACCCCTATCCCTTAATAAAAATTTAATAATAATAACAATAATAATAAAAGGTTGAGTCCTTGAGGTTGCCCCCCCCCCTGCGCTGCAGAAATGAGCTCAGATTCACAATTGCAAGCCTTCAGCTCCCTCCGAAAGGCTTCCCTACCCTCCGATGTCCCTTTCCATGCCCCGGATCCCCGCAGTGCTATGGTATCTGCGGCGCTGTCGGGGCACCTGTTCCTGGGCCACGCCCCTTAAGGGGGAAGTGGCCCTTTTTAAAGTTCAGTGGTGGGTCGTGACCCACCACTTGGAGTAGCTCTGTCTTAGCCCTTACGTTGCACCAGAATACACAGCCCTGCATGAGGGTTCTGTTGGAATCTGAACAGAATTTGGGTGGGGCCCCCTTAAAGTTCAGAAACCCAGAGATTTGCTTTAAAACACTCTGGGCTTCATTGCGAAGCCCGCAGAGGTTGTTGGTGGATGTTGGCCTTTGCGGGCTTCAGAAAGCAATGGGCCACAAGCCCACTTTCAATGGGCCCATCCATGGGTTTGATAGTCAAATTCGCCGATACCAAACCTGCGAATACCTGCTGTATACAAATATTGGGCTCCTGAACTTGCTCAAGGAAACAAAATTGCTTACAAGAAACAAGAAAACGTCCTAAATCACCCCTGGGAATACAAAAGAGATACCAGCCCTCCAACAAATTATGTCTTCTTGCATATGGAACATATGTAAATTTATTAATAACGTCTTGGACTTGAGCCAAGCATTCTAGCTGACCTGTTTTCCCCTTTGCCTCCATCTGTTTTCTTGCAGATACTACCCTGGTTGCTCTGTGGAGCAACCTATTCTGTTGCAAAGCAATTCTACTGCTAATGAATGTGTGTTTCTTGCATAGGGGCACAGGGTGTTTTTTTAAAAAAAATATTTTAGCATAATAATTTATGGCAGGAGACTTCATCGCATCGCTGTTTTTAAGGCACTTAAGCGGCCGAGTGCTTGGCCAGACACATTTAGAGGAACCAGGGGGCTGCTTGACGTGGGAGCCAGCAGCCTGCAAATGTCACGCATCTCAGCCCCACACCTCCCGTTCCAGCCCTGGCTATCAAGGTTTTCAAGGGCCACTGTGGGCCTCTTCAATGTGCAGCTGTCTTAGAAGCTGAGCTTCCCGGAACAAATGGCCGTATTCAAGCAGGTTCAAGGCATCGCACCAGACAGCATTTTGTGCTTTACAACCCCGCTGAGCTTCCGTATAACAGGCAAAATATAACTTAGTGCTGCTGGTGTATTAATTTTCAGCACTATCGCCCCCTTCAAAAGTTGCTTTCTTTCTTTTTTTTGTCCTCCAGAGGCAGAGGACACACTCTCACACTCACACAGAGGACACACTGGATCTCACACTCTCACACACTCACACACTCTCTCTCTCACACACACACACGCTGTAGTTTGTAAACTCATCTCCCTCTCACACACACACTTGTACATGCCGTAGTTTTGTCAACCCACGTCAAACCGCGGTTTCTCATTCGGTAAGCTGGTTTGCAGACCGTGGCTTCCTTAAGTCTGGCTTGTCGTGGTGTCTGGACTCGTATAGCTGCTGGGAACGTAAGAGGCGATCCCTGATTTGACCGGCGGATCCCTGATTTGACTTAGCAGCCTTCCTTCTCTCTTCATTTGCTTCGATTCAGCTCCTTTGCTGCATGGATTTAACCTGGTTTGGTTTGAGTAGAACGTGAAGCTGTGATTTGCCATGAGCTGAAAAGTTGTGAAACTGAATTGAAGCACCTGGAGATTGGGTGAGCTTAAGGTTCGGACCTGAACAGCAGGGAACCAGGCCCGGCTCAGATTCATTTTGAGAGCCTGGCCTGTCTCTCCCATCCTCCTCTGGGATCAAGGTGGTGAGAAAGTTTTCCCCTGGAGTCTGTTTTGTCTCGCTACCGGCCGAAGTGAGATAAGGGGGGGGGGGCTCTAGCAGGAAATGCCGTCTCCCAAGGACTAGACAGCTTTACTATACCTGGAGCTGTTTTGCTTGTAGCTGACAAGGGGGGCTGGGAAAAGCACAGGGGAAAAAGTAAAAGACTCGAACTGTTTTGCGACTTGAGTGAGAAGAGAGACCTTTTTGCTCTCGTCGCACTTAGTTCTGTCCTTTGCTGGGTGAGTGATAGCTAGGATGTAATCGGACTAGGAGATAGATGCTTTCTTATTTTGCATTAAGCATCATGTAGTTATGCCATGCTTTGGCCTGCTTTGAAAGGCCTTCTTAAGCCTCTATGCTGTGACCTGCAGTTTTAATAAAACATTACGTTTTACTCCATGGTGTGCCTTGTGTGTTGGGAGCGGGGGTTAGCTGGATCCAGTCTTGATGCTGTGCTGCACTACTGGTTGGGCTAAGGGAATGCCTCCTGGGCCACTGGAGGTTGCCGGTGGCCAGGAGGGGACATCATCCCATGATCCTTGGGGCAGTCTGGACAGACCATGCCCCCAGGTATCGTGATAGGACCTGATAGCCAAACCCAGTGGGTTGGCTGTTGCATTTGAACCAGGCCTCGGTTTGGCATCTGCCATTTGTCTTGCTTTGGAAACGCAAATTTAATTCCCCTCTGCAAAATGGTCTCCTGCAGCTTTCGCCCTCCTCCCCTATTTCCAGCATGGCGTCTGCAGAGGATAACGAGGCACAACTGTACGGATGAAAAGGCGCCAAAGAGTTTCTGTGGGAGAACAAACGGCTTCCTCTGGCCAACCCCATGATGTCACTTCCTGCCCCCAGCAGGCCCCATGGATGCTATTCGGCCTACTATACGAAACGCGTTGGACCGCCCTTCTCTAATATGTCCAAATTTGGTACCCAGTTTCGCCTTCCATCTCTTTTTCCTTTCCTCTTTCAACCGTTCTCAGGCTGGGCTGAAGTAAGAAACGTGGTCCTTAATATTAGTGGTTAGGGTTCAATGTTCAAAGTAGCGTGTCGGCGGCTGGAATAGATGAGTGTCACCCCCTCGGCCATGCCCAAACCCCAAATTAACGTGCCCAAATGGTAATTTGGCCTTTCTTGTCTTGGTACGCAGTAGGTGTGTTTTGTTGGTACACTAGTAGTGGTGCTCTCCTACCCTCTTAGTAAGTTTTCTTTTACATTTCAAATTTCAGGTACATGGCTAGCTCTGGCAAGACTTCTCCCAGGTGAGTGTTTCGAGCTGGACGAACTGTTACTGGGTCTGATAACCCACAACCAATGCTCTTTTCTTGTGTCTGCTTTTGAATGTCTCAGTTTTGTGTGTTATTCCTGAAACAGCCCTCCTTTTTTTCATCTTTCCTCCCAGTATTAGTCCCGACCTTAATATTCCCCGGGGACGTGGTGGCGCTGCAGGTTAAACTGCTGCTGCTGGGCTTTCTGACCGGAAGGTTGGGAGTTCGAGACTGCGCGATGGCAGGAGCTCCCGTTGCTTATCCCAGCTCCTGCCAACCTAGCAGTTTGAAAGCACCTAAAAATGCAAGTAGATAAATAGGGACCACTTCGGTGGGAAGGTAACCGTGTTCCGTGCACCTTGGCGTATAGTCATGCCGGCCACATGACCACGGAAGCTTGTCCTCAGGACGAACGCCGGCTCTTTGGCTTAGAAAGAGAGATGAACATCGCCCTCCACAGTCAGTCACGGCTAGACCATTCGGTTGTGGGGAAACCTTTACCTTTAATATTCCCAACCTTGTGGCTTACCAGATACGTGTGTAACTGGGGAACTTGGGCAGCTGCAGTGTCTGTGTGTTGTCTGTCTCTCTTTTGAAACATGGGGACACGCATGGACTTGCTTTCATTGTGTGCAGCTAAGTGCACAGCTAAAATAGGCGGATTTCGACCGTGTTAAAACAAGTGGCCCAGATCTGAATGGGAATTCTGAATTAAGGTCATGGTCAATCTCTCTCTCTCTCTCTCTCTCTCTCTCTCTCTCTCTCTCTCTCTCTCTCT
>JAJKFI010032786.1:0-18308 GCA_029204185.1 Lerista edwardsae | reverse complement strand
CCAACCTATTTTGCATTGGGATCCACCCTTTTAGGACCCCCCCCCCCCAGAGCGAGGGGTGGAAGTGATGTCATTAAGCACGAAGTGGTCATTGTTTTTAATAAGTCACTCTTTTTGCAAGTTGAACATCCTTTTTAGGATGTTCTGAATGCTTTGTATCTAAGTGACGTTTGAGTTTTGAGTTCAGAGATTGACTCAGCACTGAGGACAACATAGCACAGAACGCATTGTGGCTTCTCTGTGCCACTGCTGATCAAGGCGGTAAAGCCAAATTTTAGAGTCTTCACAGTGTTTACGTTCCTGTGTGCTGAGACTCACCTAGACATAAGAACATAAGAAGAACCCTGCTGGGTCAGGCGAAAGGCCCATCTAGTCCAGCTTCCTATATCTCACAGTGGACCACCAGATGCCTCAGGGAGCACACAAGACCACAAAATGCCTGCATCCTGTTGCCGCTCCCTTGCATCTGGCATTCTGAGGTAAAATTCTGAGGTAAATATGAGGTAGACAAAAGAGAATTTGTTATCCTGTCCGTGGGGAGGGAACTATAATAGCTTGCAACCCAGTCTGGGCCTTAAGAAGAAGAGCCCTGCTGGGTCAGGCCAAAGGCCTATCTAGTCCAGCTTCCTGCATCTCACAGCAACCCATCAGGTGCCTCAGGGAGCACACAAGACAACTAGGTGCCTGCATCCTGTTGCCACTCCCTTGCACCTGGCATTCTGAGGTAAACCTCTGAGGTAAATATGAGGTAAATTAAAGAGAATTGCTGTCCTCAGTTTCTACTCTATTGGATTCTACGCCTTCCTTGACATCTAGCCCAGCTTCCTGTATCTCACAGTGGCCCATTAGGTGCCTCAGGGAGCACATGAGACAACATAATGCTTGCATCCTGTTGCCACCCTCTTGCAGCTGGCATTCTGAAGTACATGGGCATGCACATGGAAGGTGTGACATGCCCGCTCGGAAAGAGACCTCATCACATGCGTACACACAAGCCGTAGCAAGGCTAAATTCCCTCGCTGCCACAAGCATTGAGGAAGCAGCAGTTTAATGGGGAAGCCTCTTCCCTAGCCAAAATGAAGCTTCCAAGATGGCGGCACCCAACTTTTTAAGATGGCTGCCCCAAGCCCTTCGCGACTGCCTGAAAATCGGTTTGTGACCTCCTTGGGGGGGGGTGTCCCGTTCCTCTCCCCCCGGTTGGAAACCCCTGTTTCAGACCCACGAGCAGCTTCTGGGCCAGAAGTTACATGAGCAAATGCAGATCTCGTAATGAGCACGGGGTAGGACAGCTCGAGGAAAAGGAACTCACATTTACTGCGCTCTGCAAAGAAATAAGTACTCCTGTTAAAGCTGCGTGTTTGCTTGCTCTTTTACCGGCGGGGGATGCCCACCCTTTCAGCGGTGCTTCATGCGCTTCCCCTGCACCCAAGGGTGGTTCAGAACGTCTTCGATGCGCAGGCGGTGAGAGACGTCGGGTTGTAGCATGCGGAAAATAAGATCTTTGCACTCGATGCTCAACGACTCGGGGAAGAGCACGCGGTGCTCTTTCTGCAGCCGGAGCATGCGCTTGACGTTGGAGTCGTCGTACGGCATGTACCCCGAGACCATGACGTAGAGGATGACGCCCAGGCTCCAGATGTCGTAGACTTTGGGGTGGTAAGGGATGCCCTGGATCACCTCCGGCGCGGCGTACGCCGCCGATCCGCAGAAGGTCTGGCTGGGGATGATTTTCCCGTTCCCGTCCCGATAGCACCGCTTGGAGAAGCCAAAATCGGACAGCTTGACGTTCATGTCCTTGTCCAGGAGGACGTTGTCGCACTTCAGGTCCCTGTGCACCACGTCGAGGTCGTGGCAGTACTTCACGGCGCAGCACAGCTGGCGGAACATCCGGCGGGCCACCTCCTCCGGCAGGCCGCGGTTGCGCTTGATGAACTCCAGCAGGTCTCCTTGCACGCACAGCTCCATCACAATGTAGACCTTCCCGGACGTCTCAAAAATCTCATAGATCTTGACGATGGAACAGTGGCTCACGGTCGAGAGTATCTCCAGCTCCCGCGGGAGAAATTTTTCCAGGAATTCGGGTGGAACTTTCCTCCTGTCGGTAATTTTCACGGCCACGTTGAATTTCAGACGCTCCGAGTAGGCGGATTTCACTTTGGCAAAGGAGCTCTCGCCCAAATTCCCCCCCAGGATATACCCTTTCTTCCTAAGCACGGCCGCATCGTCCATGAAGGCGAAGGACGGGGGCGCCAACCTCCCATCTGAATGTAAGTCAGCGGGGTGCTCCTTTGGCTTGTGTGGTGGCCATCTCAGGCTGGGTCCTAAGGCTGTTGCTCTCAGGTCTCCCAGCAGAGTTTTAAGAGGTGATGTCAGCTGATGAGGTCATAAGGCAACACTGTAAGAAGGAGCCACTTAACAGGTGGGCTTGAACCTACAGCACCTTAAGGTAAAGGTTTCCCCACGACCGAATGGTCTAGTCATGACCGACTGTAGGGGGTGGTGCTCATCTCTGTTTCTAAGCGTTTGTCCGAGGACAAGCTTCCATGGTCATGTGGCCGGCATGACTATACGCCGAGGCGCACGGAATGCCGTTACCTTCCCACTGAAGTGGAACCTATTTATCTACTCGTGTTTTTAGGTGCTTTCGAACTGCTAGGTTGGCAGGAGCTGGGACAAGCGATGGGCGCTCACTCCATCATGCGGTCTTGAACTCCTCACCTTCTGGTCAGAAAACCCAGCAGCAGCGGTTTAACCCACTGCACCACCACATCCCTACAACGTGGGGTTACCTACTTCTAAACCTATACTCATCATGGCTTGCAACTTGTGATGAATTTTCCCTCCATCACCCTGCCCAATCCCCTTTTAAAGGCATCTAGGCCTTCAGATGTGATCAGGATATGCTGTGGCAAGGAGTTCCACAGGTTAATGATGCGCTAGGTAAAGAAATATTTTCTTTTGTCTTGTTCTAACTCTCCCAACCACACTCCGTTTTATTAGCCTTTTGAGGTGCTTTCGAACTGCTAGGTTGACAGGAGCTGGGACAAGCGACAGGCGCTCACTCCGTCGTGTGGTCTCGAACTCCTAACCTTCTGGTCAGAAAGCTCAGCAACAACGGTTTAACCCACAGCGCCACCACATCCCCATAGTACCTTACATAGCTGGAAATGGGAACTGGACAAATTCACCCATTCTGGGGACAATCCACTCAGCAGTGCCTTCCATGCTGATAGCCTGTAGAGGAAGGAAAGCAAAATGAGGCCATGCTACTAAGCCTCTTCCCTTCCTAACAGGCAAGGGGGAGAGATTTGAATGGCATTAGGTGTGCATGATTTGAATTGGAAAAAAGAGTGAGGGAGAGGCAAAAAAGCATCATGAGCTGCCCCTCACTGATTATGAGACAAGATGCTGATGTGACACAACTTGCTTAGTTACCTATTAAATAAAAAGTTGTCCAAAAATGCACCTGAAAAGTACATTAACAGGGAAGGTTTGTTTTTCGGTGATCAGCACAAAACGCTAAATAATGAGAATTTCTACTCAAAGCGCTACATAAAACAAAATTTAGGTCAACACGTGAAATAACATCGCTTCTGCTTATTTTTGACACAAATTTAGATCAATTTCACAAAAATAACTCTACTTTTGCTTCTTTTTGACACCGTTTTCAGGATTCCACAAATAGTTTTCAGGAAGGGATCAGGAGTAGTAGTAGCAGAAACAGGAGGAAGCTTGCTTAAACTTGTATGAACATGCATGTTTGTAGTTCACAGTGCATGCTGGGACGACTTTAATGGAATGCGGAAGTAGGAGCCAGCAGTTTCTTGACGCTCCAAGCAGCAACCAGAGTGCAGCTTGGGAATTTTCGAGCAGGTTATTTCGGGCTGGTGTGTGCGTGCGTGCCAATAACTGCTTGCCTTTGTAGGCCATTCACCCTTATTTATTGCACTGTTCGCACAAATTGCAATAAATTTTTGATACAAGCACGTAACACTGCAATTTGCTGTTTTAATTGAAAATTTTTGGAAAACATTGCCCTAACACCTCACCCCTATTGTGAGGTCATCGGCCCCTCCGACCACCCCCCCTCATCAGGGAGGGGGGGTAGCGAAGGGGTCGACCGCGTACATGTTGGTGGGGGCGGCGCGCAGCGAAGACCAGGAGTCCAGTGTAGCCGAAAATCGGGCCAGAATAGTTTCCATCGTGGGGATTGCATTTAAAAAGGCCAACAAACAAACGAGGGAGTATAAGGATCATGTTTATTACACTTGCGCAGGTGGGTCAGTCTCCCTTGAAAGGCAGGGGAAAAGACAAAAAAATATAGATTACAAGCATTTTTATAAGCCCCCCTCCTCTTCCTCCTCCAAGTTCCTGCTTGGCGGAAAATTACAACCCAGGGGCTGGGACACAAGATGCTCTGAGCTAATTTGGCTTCGAGAATATGCTGTGACCATTTTGATAAGGGAAGGAGGCTCTGATATGCTAGCTTGAACCAGTTTTCTATCTATTGTGAGAATCAGCAACGCTGGCTAGAGAAAGTTACACGGGGGCAATTCAGTGAGAGCAAAGAAAGCGAAGATGGAAAACAGGTACCTACTTCCGCAGCTTTAGACAAGAGGCTTTAAACAGAAGTCTTAAGATGGCTGCACTTTGGTTCAACGGCAACACCAGGGTGCAAGGAAACACAGGTTTATTTCGCAACTGCCCTACCAACCCCCTCCCCCCTTTAAATGCAGCAAATGCCCCAACTAGGACAGCAAGATGACCCCTCTCTCCCCCGCCCTGGGCAAAAGGAGGAACCGGCTCTCCTGGGCAAAAGGCAACTGAAAGTCCAGCCCTCCTGGGCAAATGTGGGGGCGAGGTGCGGAGGGGGCGAGTCGCCCTGGGGCTGCCGGCCTACTCACGGCTTGTCTGGTCGGATCCTTGCCTTCTTAGTAGGCTCCCCACCCAAGGAAGGAGCGCCAACACTTGCCGGCCGGTTGTCCATCTCTTGGCGGGGTACAAGGCGGCGGCCCCCCCACGGGAGCGTGGATCTCCCCAGAACGTCTCCTCTCGGGTCTGAAGTTTGGCCCGCCTCCGCTCCACTCTGCCCTCTGCCGGACAGCCCTCCCATGCTGGCTAGTCGGCTTCCCTTTTAAACCCTCCCCGGGGGTAGAAATTGCCAGCACCGGGAGTCGTTAGCTTCGCGGGGCTGGCTCCTGCGTGCACTTGCAGCCCCACTCCTTTTTTTTTTTGAAGATGATTTTATTAATTTTATAACTGTAAAGATATAGGTGAGGATAGTCATACATGGGATAGGAAGACGAAGGGTTAAACAATAGGAAAATTGGAGGTGGTCCGAGAGTTACATCAGCATAAGCAACTAATAATTACTCACTACTACAATATATTCCATCTGAAAGGATGCGATTACTACAACCACATAAAAATATATCTATTTTTCATTATTAATTCCAATCTTCTGTAACTTCGCAATAAGCTAGCTCAGTCAGGAACCAACAACATAAGATATGTATAAATGCACATATCTAGTTTATAATAAAAAGCAAATATAATAAAAAGCAAATAGGGAAAAAGATAGTATATAAAAATGCAAGAAAGAAAGAAAGAAAGAAGCAGGGAAGTAGAGCTTTATAACATATTATTACTTAGAATTTATATAAACTGTCAAATGATTCTTTATATTTCTAGCTCTTTTAATTAGGTTTTTAATTTCTATCTCTGCCAAACTTGCAACCCCACTCCTGCTCGCCCATGACATCTATACATAATGTTCACCATGTGTTGATGACTTTGTGGTCACTGCCCAACATAGCGGTAGATCACCAGTCTGGGTGATCAGAGAACAGCCATCTGCCTTGGAGTCCAGAATGAGGGCATGGCCAAGGCTTATTTTGCAGAGTGGGAAACACTCAGCTATGTGGCTTCATATCCGGCCCATCTATGAGGCCAATTAAGGCCATTGCCTCAGGGGGCAGACAGATTGGTTGGAGCCCTGCCCACTTTTGTCTGATCATAATTATCTCTACTGTCTGACTCCTCACACTCCCAGGACTCAAAAAAGGAAGAGGGGGGCGGGAATAAGACAGAAAAGGAAGTGGGAAAGAGAGTGCAGAGAGCCTAGAGTGGTGGAGCTGATATTTGCACAATAAAGTGCTATACCAGGGGGAAGCAAGCTCCACACAAGACACATTTGGTGCACTACCTCAGATGCCAGGAAATCTTGGGCTCCAGTTTTTCCTGGGATGCTCCTATAACCATGGTTCCCAACCTGGGGGTCACGACCCAACTGCTTTTCAGGGGGTCGCAGAACCCATTTTCTACCCTAGATGCGTTTGTGCACCACTTTCAAAGTTGCGTTTGTTGCAACTTTTTTTTTTGTAACATTAGTGTTTTCCTATCAGAGACGTGTTTTTCAACAAATTTCAAGTTATTTCCACATGCCTGAAAACAACTGTTGCATTTGGTTACCTATGGTAGTTTACATACAAAGACATTTCTACAGGGAGGGCAAAGCTCTAAGTGTTGCAGGAAGCCTTACCCTGTCATATAAATCCCTCCTCTCCCTTGCTGCTGTAGCCCGTTCCCTGTGAGGATTGGCTAGAACGGTGCAGGAGAGGAGTGATTTCCACTGCAAGGTAAGGCTTCTTGCAAAACTTAGAGCTTTGCCCTCCCTGTAGAGACGCCACTGTTTACATACGTGTTTTTTTTAACAGGCACTGTCCTGGGTGCTGAGAATTAGTTCCTATGGAAATCACACAAAAAAGCTGAACTCGCCCCAGAAGATCTAACAAGCAAGCAAGCAAGCAAGCAAGCAAGCAAGCAAGCAAGCAAGCAAGCAAACGTGGTTTTAGTCATCAAAGAACTTAGCTATTGCAGGATGCACCAACAGTAGGATTCAATCTTATCCAACTTTCTCACTGTAATTAAAGAGCTATTTCTGAGTAAACTTGCCTAGAATGGAGTTGTAACCCTGCAACTGGTAACAAGGCCCACTGAAAATGATGGGAGTTACCTCTGAGTATCAGTGAGTAAACCTGCCTAGACTGCTACCCTAAGAACTTAAGAAGAAGCCCCCTGGATCAGGCCACAGGCCCATCTAGTACAGCTTCCTGGATCTTACAGTGGCCCACCAGGTGTCTCAGGGAGCACACAAGACAACTAGATACCTGCCACTCCCCTACATCTAGCATTCCGAGGTAGCTGACTTCTCAAGTATGGAGCTTGCCTGTAGCCTGTGATGGACTTTTCCTCCAGAAATCTGTCCAATCCCCTTTTTGAGGCGCCTAGGCCAGATGCCATCACCACCTCCTGTGGCGAGGAGTTCTGCAGATTAATTTCCCGCTGGGTTAAAAAATAAAAGCATTTCCTTTTATCCGTTCTAACTCTGGTCCTGGTATTGTGAGAGAGGAAAAAAAAGAACCTCTCCCTATTATTATTGTTACAGAATTTGTATCCTGCCCCATACTAGGGCATCCAGGGTGACTAACAATAAAATATGTGCATTTACATCGCTAAAGAGGTAACCATGCACCTGAGAGCAAGCCCCCGAAGTCATTAAAGAGCCCCCAGCAGTGGTGTCATTCAAATGATTCAGGAACAGGAACTCACTTTTGATTGGCACTTGTCGGGAACCCGGAACCAGCCACGGAGCCCCTTAGGATCCGTTCTGGTCTGTTCCCCCTGAATGACATCACTGCCTTTAACCCTCTGAGTGCTGGCCAACCAAGAAGAAAAGCCCTTTGCAGAGGAATTGGGAGGGGGGAGGAGGGAGAGTGAAGTGAGGGGAGTCAGCCCTAATTTTAACTAGTGGAACTGAGTTCCCCTGCGTTCCCCCTGCATGACATCACTGGCCCCCAGCCTATGCATGTCTAAAGGTAAAGGTTTCCCCACGACCACATGGTCTAGTCGTGACCGACTGTAGGGGGCGGTGCTTATCTCCGTTTCTAAGCCTGTAGAGCCGGCGTTTTGTCCGAGGACAAGCTTCCGTGGTCATGTGGCCAGCATGACTGTACGCCGTAGTGCACGGAACGCCGTAACCTTCCCACTGAAATGGTCCCTATTTATCTACTTGCATTTTTAGGTGCTTTCGAACTGCTAGGTTGGCAGGAGCTGGGACAAGCGACGGGAGCTCCCCCCGTTGCGTGGTCTTGAACTCCCAACCTTGTGGTCAGAAAGCCCAGCAACAGCGGTTTAACCTGCTACGCCACCACGTCCCTTATGCATGTCTACTCGGAAGTAAGTCCCATTATAGTCAATTGGGCTTACTCCCAGGTAAGCATGCCTGGCACAAGAACTGCAGCCCGAGGCTGCAATCCTATACACACCGTCCTGGGAGTAAGACCCATTGGATACAATAGGACTTACTCCTGAGTAGACATGCATAGGATTGCAGCCTCAGACTCGCCGAGCAAGCGTTTCTCAAGCTGCAAAGCCTCCAAACCCCCCGGGTGCGCACAGCAGCCCATAATAAGCCCCACGCAGAGCCCACGTCACGCCCTGCCTGCAGCCGCCCACTTGGGAAAGGCGCGCGCGAAGCAGCGCTCATCCCCCGCCGCGCGCGCATCCCCGTATGCAGATTTCCCAGCGCCGAGGCCACGCCCACCGCGCCTCCCCATTGGCCGAGCGGACGCCTGCGTCGGGGAGCGCCGCGGCGGCCATCTTGTGCGTGGGGCTCGAGAGGCGAGCGGCCGCCGCTGTTGCTGCTACTGCTACTGTTGCTTCTAAGTGGTGGTGACCCTTTTTATTTTTTTGTTTCGGGTGGCCGCCCGCCCGCGCCCCTCCCCGCCGCCTCAGCGGCCCGCGACGGGACCCGGCTGCGAAGGCGAAGCGGCAGCGGCGGCAGGACGAAGCCCGGCTGGCGCGGACGGGGCTTGAGGGAGCCGAGGACGGAGGCGGCCCCCTCGCTCTCCACCCCTCCCCGCCCGGGTTTGCGGTGCTGCGCTGGGGGAGGATGAACGGAGGATAAATGGTGCCCAAGGCAGACAGCGGCACCTTCCTCCTCCTTTTCCTCCTGGTGCTCAGCATCACCGAGCCGCTGCGGCCAGGTACGGGGGCCCGGGAGGGTCACGCCGCGGCGCCAGAGGGGCGGGGGAGGCTTCGCGGGCTGGGCAGCGGGGCCTCCTGCGCTTGCGCCGCAGTCCCAGCCGCGCTTACCTGGGCAAGGGGTTGCAATGGCCGGGCTGCAGCCCTGCGCGCCTACTCGGGAGCAAGCCCCACTGCACCCAGTTAGGGCTTGCTCCCAGGAAAGTATGCAACACAGTGGCTCCCAACTTTTTTAAAAAAATTTTTTTCCTCCCACTTGCATACTCCTTGGCAGCCCATTCCCATCAATTTGCACCCCGGTCATGTTTGTATAGGTAGAGCATCCCTGATCTGGGCGTCCAAAATTCAGGCAATTTTTGGCTCAGACCTTTCTTTGGAACTCCATAAATTGCACCCCTTTTAACGCTCATGCAAGTAGAACATCCCTAATCTGGACGTCCAAAATCCAGGCTATCCCAAAATCTGGGCATTTTTGACCAAGACTCTTCTTTCCTGTAAATTTATTAATTGCATACATTTCATAAAGTGCAATTTATTAATTGCATCAACTCCATAAATTGCAATGTTTATACTAGTAGATCACTCTACTTGTATAAACATTGCACTGTCCATCACCTTTGTCTGGTACTCTGTTGACATCAGTGGCGCTCACCTCTGAGTCAACACCCATGGGCTGAGCTCAGGGTGGATTTGATTTAAATCAAGTCCATGTAAATCATGATTTAAATCACTAGTAAAAAAAGGCTTGATTTAAATCATAATTTTTAAGGAGCAACTGTCATCTCTGACCCGCAGTGGCTTCTCCTCTGACTCACCAACAGTCCCATTCACTTTAGTGGGATGGCTGGTGGTGCGGCAGTGACACAACAAGGTGAGGGATGTGGCAGCAGGTGAGTGGATGCCTGCTAACAGGTGCTGCCATGATGGATCTGAAATGACAGGGGCTCTTTAAATGTAAGGACTCATTCTTGCTGGTAGTTAGAACCTTTAGTATTATTTGCAAACAAAATGAAGGTTTCCTATTTAGAATAATAAGCAATCAGGTTTGTAAAACAGTGATATCAGAACCGATTTTAGGTTAATAGGTTGATCACACATAGTGGAGAACTACTCAAATTCTTTTATTTAATTAAAACAGTGTTACAGTACATATTCTTGTATTTGTAGTAACTGAAGTGCATAAACAAAACATCTTTGAAAAAAACAAACAAAATTAAACTGAATATATCAGCTGGGTCCATATAGAAAAACTTTGTTTTACGATTTATCTCACAGTGACTGTGAAATTGTGTGAATGCATCAGTGCAGTGCATGTTAATCTCAGTTTACAGAGCTTGGATTCATTGAATGAGTTTATCCAAAATGTAAACATTGCAGAATATACAGCCTCCTGCTGCATAACTAAGCTCCATTTCATGCTGAATAAACTAAATTATTAATGTATCTTAAACAGAAACTATCTTTAGATAGAGTTTTACTCCAAAAGCATTTCATTAAAATAAATTCGATAAAAATAAAAAAAATCTGGTTTAAATCAAAAAAATCCGATTTAAATAATTTAAATTTTTCAAAAAAATCAGCGATTTTTATCCACCCTGGCTGAAATAGTTCTAAGCAATGACAACTGGGGTTTGGAGTCTGAATGCTTACCTAGAAGGGGGTGGGTGGAAGCTTTTGAAAATGTATGGAAATGGCAGTAACCAAAAACGTTGGGCAAAGTCCCAGCAGGTACGTGGCATTGGGGCTTTGCCAGGTTGTAAAAGCATGAAACCTCTCCTAGGAGTTGGGATGTGTGTTCAGAGAAGCGTGTTCAGAAAAGTGCCTCATTATGAGGAAGAGTGCAAAAAAGGAAGCCACAGAACTCAGGAAGCTGATCAAGAAAGGAAGGGGTAGCAGGAACATTGGGGGACCAAAGTTCTTGCGTTACACAGTGGAGGATATTTAAACAAGTGCCCGAGAGAAACTGCCCAAACTTCTCTGCAAGTTTACTGCAGAGAAGAGGGATGGGAATAGGGGAGGGAACGTGAGTCATATTCTGGTGAGAGGGAAGAGATGATGGTTCTGAGGCTTCAGGGGCTTGAGAACTGGGTTTAGAAAAGCGATACACCTTGGGTAGTGTGTGCGCAAGAGAATTGGAGAAAAGGGGATGGGCATTTGAACATGCTCAGGAGGGGAAAAATTGGGGAGAGGGTCCTGTCTCATTTGGGTGCCAGCCTAGTGGAATATTCTCATTTGGTCTTGCTCAAGGGACGTGGTGGCGCAGTGGGCTAAACCGCTGCTGCTGAGCTTGCTGACCGGATGGTTGGGAGTTCAAGACCACGCGACGGAGTGAGCTCCCGTCACTTGTCCCAGTTCCTGCCAACCGAGCAGTTTGAAAGCATGTAAAAATGCAAGTAGATAAATAGGTTCCACTTCGGTGGGAAGGTCACGGCGTTCCTTGCGCTACAGCATAGAGTCATGCCGGCCACATGACCATAGAAGCTTGTCCTCGGACAAATGCCGGCTCTTTGGCTTAGAAATGGAGATGAGCACCGCCCCCTACAATCGGTCACAACTAGACCATTCGGTCGTGGGGAAACCTTAACCTTTTTTACACCTTGGGTAGTGTGTGTGCAAGAGAATTGGAGAAAAGGAGATGTGAATTGGAATGTGCTCAGGAGGGGAAAAGTGGTGTGGACAAAAGGGATTATAAAGGGAGAGGGTCCTATCTCATTTGGGGGCCAGCCTAGTGGAATATTCTCATTTGGTCTTCCTTACAAGAATATGGTCTTGACTTTGCCCGATCCAGGATTGGCAGATAAGTTTCCCTTGCATTCCTGTGGCCCTTTTTCATACCTGGTGTGGTGTTAGAAAGGGCCGCAGCCTGCAAAGGAGTTTCATTCTTTTTGGAAAGGGCCGCAGCCTGCAAAGAAGTTTCATGCTTTTTCGGGGACATCCTATTCCTCTGAGATTTATCTGCCGATTATGCTCGTAGGAAGCCAGCTTATGAAAAAAGGCCTGCTTTGGTCTGCCTGTCAATGTATACAGAAGCTGTTCGAGTGAAGGAGTCGTGGAGACGGTGCAGAGGACGATTCACATTGCAAAGGAGTCTTAGCCGGTTGACAAGAGCCGGTTTCGTTGCCCTGTTTCATTTTTTCCCCTTGTAATGTAATTCGGCAGGTGAGATTATTTCTTGAGCACAGATGACTCTTGAGTTCTTTTGAGCAATTTGCATTTAGCCGTGGAGAAAATTATAATGCGCGGACGGTGTTAGCAGTTGTGTCAGACTGTCTCTCTGGCTGAGCTGCATTTTTTTTTTCTTGAAAGGGATCTGTGTTGGGAAACTCTGCAGAGGAAATGATGTAGCCCTTCCAAAATAATGTGACTCAGTTACGTAAGTGCCCACTGCATGTGTACCCGAAGCATGTCCAGGAACTGGGGTAAACTTTGGGTTGCAGCCGTCCCGCAGCTTGAGGCACAACGTGGAAACGATCTGCTTTTTGAACGTGGTTTTCCCCCCCTCTGTTATGCAATATTGCTGCATGCAGAACTTAACAGGCTTTACTGCTTGTCTTGGTGCAGATAGGAATATAGGATGGAAGACCGCTGATGAGAGGGAGAGAGACCTAGTTGTGGCTTGTTAGTTTGCTTGACTATTGATGAGAAATGATGTTAGGAAGTTCGGCTCAGAGATCTAATTGTAGCGTGAAACCTTCAGAACCTGCCCTAACTTTCCGATAGTTTGATTCGAAAGAGATTTAGGGATTTCTGCAACATTGATGGCTGCTTCGCAGGGTGTTCTTTGCCCTCTCTTTTGGTGTGTTGTTGTTGTTGTTGTTTAAATCCAGCAGTAGACAGAAGCAGTAAGGAAGCAGTTTTTCCAAGTGCTTTCCAAAGTGTGGCTTTGAACCAACAAAACTGCATGTGTATGGATGAGGGAGAACCGGGCTTTGAAGTTATCCTGTAAGCCAGTGTTGTTCAAACTGTGGGTCAGGACCCACTTGGTGGGTCACAACCTGGGTTGCGGAAAGTTGGGAGCAGCCATCTTGGAAACTGCAGACTTTACTCTTGTTATATTCTTTTTGTGAGTGTTCACAGTTTGAATTTTCAAGAGAGGGTTTTGTAAAAAAAATTGCTTTTAGTTCCGTGCTCTTACATCATATCTTGCTTCATGGCTGTGCCATTGCTGCAGACCCAGAATGCCAGTTTGCATTCCAGGAGTGTCCTTTGATTACGTCACAATGAAGGCACTTCCTGCTTGACGATGTCATTTCTGGCTATGCTATCACTTCCAGGTTAGTGACATCGCTTCCTGTGGGGTCCCGACGCAATTGCCGTTCCATAAAGTGGGTCCCGGTCTAAAAAGTTTGAGAAGCCCTGCTGTAAGCTGTTTGTGCTGCTAAAGAGGCAAGCTGCATTTTCAACTGAAAATTGGCTTGCCTCTTCAGCACCGCAGGTTGCTGGGATGAAAGCCCTTAAAAAAATTATTGGTTCCTCACAAGGCTTCTTCCGTGTCATTACTATACATCTCCTTTAATATACCTTTATCTGATTGAGACTTAGGTTCTTAATTAGTATACTCCTGTGTTAGATTTTTAATATTGCTGCAGAAACATAGTCGAGGAGTGTGTCGTGTGGTCCATGTGAATATTTGGGGAGCTTAGTTTTGGAGCCTGTGAAATCTCTCCCACTCCCCAACAAACAACTGATGGAAAATACTATGGTTCTCAAAGACTGGTAAAAGCTGCATTGATAGAGGCAAGGACAATCTCTTACTGTAAACTACTTGTTGTCCATACCTCTCTGAAACTTTTAAACAAAACAGAAGTGGTTACAGCCATTTCCCATTCCAGTTTTTCTGAAGCTTGTCGGAGAGAACTTTGTTGCTTGGTAGGCTGTAAAAATGGAGATCCTTGCCTCTCATTTCCAGGTCTTGTGTTCGAGAGCTCTTTCTTGGCTCCTTGACTCAGTGTAGCTTTGTTATGCTGCAGGCTCTGAATCTTACCACTTCTGTAGGTATTTTAATTACCTGTTCAGTGCTTTCTGGAGATGGGCTTTGTCATTTCCTATTAGGATAAGTCACTCAGTCCTCTTTGTTTGGTTTGGTTTTTAAAAGGCCTTTTGTTGTTTTCCCTTTGTGCGGTAACCTTCACTTTAAGTGCTTCTGTGCAACTGTGGGGGAGAGAGGTTGACATGTCTACCTTAAAAGCCTTTAATCACTTGTTTAAAATGCAGCCGTTGGTATAATACAAGGTTTATGTGCTCTTTGTGGCATTGAAAGAGACCTCTTTGTGCTGCTGCTTTTAAGGTGACTCTGCGGTTCAAAACAAACTATCTCGGGCATGTGATCCATAGCCCCGTGTTTGCCCAGTTCAGTTGTGGTGTAAATCAGTGTTGCGTTGTGCCCAGTGTTGCGTCGTGACGGAGCCGAGAAGTCTTCCCACTCCTTCAAGGTGGCCTCTGTAATGTAGCCATGGAGAAGCTGGGCTTTCCATAGTGGATCACGCAGTTGGATCTATCTGTCGGTGACCTGCTGGCACCAACTACGGAAGCCACGCAGGTCCAAGTCGCCCTTTCTCTAGGCTCAAAGCCTGGCTTGTTGTGGCTTTTGGTCGGCGGTCCCCAAACATACCTCTGTTGTTGTGACACCCTCCGTGCAGCGGAACTTGGCACCCGGAAGTAATTGGCAATGATGTCACTGCCACTTACAAGGTTGCGAGCACCTGATGTGGCACTGAAAATGGTGGTAAGACTTGGGGAGAATGGGTGGATTTTTCATGCAGCGAAAATCCCGGGCACGGAGCTCTATTAGCTGAGCAGAGCATCTTATGGCTGGTTTCGGTGTCGCACCGGGTGCTCGCTGTTGGGGGGGGGGCGAGGGTCCCCAAACTCCCTGTGTGTTTGCCGTGCCTCACAAATTGGGAACTGCAGGGTTACGATCAGCCTGCTCGTGTTGTTCAGTGAGAGCCAAGAGTGGGTCTCAAACTGTGGTCCGTGGCTCCCTGGGGAGCTGCAGAAACTAGTGAGAGGAGCTGTGGAATCCACGCTAAAAACCGGCCACCCTGTACAATGTATAGGATTCTAGCGCCAATGGGGAGCCATCAGCAATGGCCAGAGGAACTACCAATTGAAAAAGTTGGGGAACCACTGCCCTAATCTGTAGAAAGTCCTACTCTAGCCATTGCATGGAGCAAGATGGCGGAGGCATTCTGGACTGCTCCACTTCAGTTTGCAGGTAGGAGTGTGTGTGTGTGTGCGCATGCGTGTGCGCTTTCCCATGCAACCTCCCCACTCCTTCACTATGTGCACAAAGGAGCACTTTGGAGGAAAGGTTTAGTGCGGAGCTATCTTTTGTGGGACGCGGTGGCACAGTGAGTTAGTCCGCGCGACGGAGTGAGCTCCTGTTGCTTGTCCCAGCTCCTGCCAACCGAGCAGTTCGAAAGCACCTAAAATGTGAGTAGATAAATAGGGACCACTTCGGTGGGAAGGTCACGACGTTCTGTGCGCTACAGCGTAGAGTCATGCCGGCCACATGACCACGGAAGCTTGTCCTTGGACAAAAACGCCGGCTCTACAGGCTTAGAAACAGAGATGAGCACCGCCCCCTACAGTTGGTCACGATTAGACCATTCAGTCGTGGGGAAACCTTCACCTTTGATTTGCTTGCTTTCTCCCTGTAGGCTGTGTTTTGCATGGCTCAGCTGCAACATCAAATGGAACAGCCCAGATCTCTTGGTATCCTGGTTCACCCCCTTCCTATGATTTGGTCCAAGTCTCGGTGTGTTTAGAGGCACTTGTTGATCACGAGACGCTGCCTCAGATGAAGGCCGAGGGATGGGTGGAGTTATTAAGCAGAGTGGGACGAGCACGAGAAGGAGATTTGGGCGCATCTGAGCTAGGATGCTCTTGTAAGCTCCTTAAGGCCTGTTCAATATTTATCTGCCAGATCATAGGCTGCTGTAGGGCCAGTAGCCGGCCGAGAATTGAGCCAGCAGTTTCCAACCTCTTCACCTCAGGGACTGATCCCAAAGCACAGTATAGAATTTGCTTCCCATCTATTTTAGCAGACCTGCCTGCTTTTGCCCTCTTTCTCAGATGCAGGTAACCCTAAAGTTTGCAAGGCACCCTGTGTCTCCTAAATGCCGAGGTTGTGTAAGCGAAGAGAGTTTTACAGGTGCAGTTTGTCCAGAAAGCAATTCCCCTGCTCAGATAGGTTAGGATCCGAGGAAATGACTGAGCTAGCTCCGTGTTTGAACATGGGGCAGTGGCTCTCTTAAGACTTTGGCCAGAGTCTTTCGGTGCCCTGCTCAGAGATGCTGGGGGCTGAACACTTGGACATTCTGGGTGCAAAGTTGGTGCCGTACTGCTGAGGTGTGGAGGTGGCGGCAGGAGGTGTGGACTGATGGTTGAGCTGCTGGCACTGCCTGAAGCTAAGCAGGAGAATCTGCGGCTTGTTTTTGGATGGGAGACGGATGCCAGGCTGGGACAAGCTGCAGTACCTGTGGTGGCAAAACGGAGTCGCTGTGGAGCTGATTAGCTCACCGCAAGTGAGAATGCGGTGGATTATGCGACGGGAAGGCCAGCCGGCAAAGAACGGAATAAGACCTTGAGGACCTGTCCAGGCTGGACTTGCGATTGCCTGCTGAGGCTTGATGGCGTGCAGCCAAAGGAGAGAACCACACCGTGAAGGCTACATCTGGGACCGAGGATTGGCGGATCACAAGAATACTGTAGATTTGTCAAAACCCCATTGAAAAAAATGGTGGCTTGGACCAGCCTGCTCATGTAAGCCGCCTTGGGCATTTGCTTCGGCATGGGAAAGGCGGGGTATAAATTCCTCAAATAAATAAATAAGAAAGTAAGTAAGTAAGAAAGTAAGAAAGAAAGACACCCCTGCTAACTGGGCAAGAGGCACTTTTCCAAGTGGTGCTCCTCTTATATTTAGCAGGGGAAGAGTAATTGTTCTTTACCCCTGCGCAGCCTTTCTAGTAGCTGTTGTTGGTGGTCTGCCCCCCCTTCTTTTAATAGATTGTGAGCCCTTTGGGACAGGGAGCCATTTAACGTTATTATTTGCCTGTAAACCGCTTTGTGAACTTCGTCTTGAAAAGCGGTATATAAGTACCTGTTGATTGATCTCCGTCTCGTGACTCCCAACATGGTGAGAGGCAGGAAGGGGATGGTTAGGGTCTTAGGAACTGCTCGACTCTTGTTTGTTGGCTGACAGCAGGCTGGTTGTGGCAGCAGCTGCTCCTTATACCTAGTCTAAGTTGGAGAGCATCTCTCTGGGGATGAGGGTGGAGGCAGGAAGAAAACAGTGCGAGGCCTCCGAGGGAGATTTAAATATGGTGCCAGCTTTTTCACCTTCCCCCTCCCTGTTTTTCTAGCCGATCGGCTAAGAGACAGGACGGTGTGGTGGTTCAGGAGTCGGACCCGGAGGATCCAAGCTCAGTCACAAAGCTTCCTGAGTGATTTTGGGCCAGTCATTCTCCCCGCCTCTCCTACCTCACAGGGCTGTTGTGAGGGCGAAAGAAGGGGAGGAACCTTGTGCGCCACTCTGCGCTCCTTGGAGGAAGGCCAGATTATTTGTCCGTGACACCAGTATAAAAATGTGAAAAGTAAACAAATAAATCTTGCTTCCATCCTGACTCACCTTCTTAAATGGCCGGATGTCACTGCCCCATCACTGCACAACACAATGCAGGTGCCTTCTGTCTGGCTCATTAGCTCTCTTCACCAGGCTGTCTGTGGTGACTTCGTTGTCACGTTGCACAGATTTGCTCTTAACAGCACAGTTCCTTAAGGTTTCGGACTCGCTCCATCTTTCGCCAACGCGGTCCAGTTCAACCTTTTGTTAAACCTCTCCTTTTGTTAAACCTCTCCTTGCTTTTGTTAAACCTCTCCTAAGAGGGATGTGGTGGCACTGCGGGCTAAACCGCTGCGGCTGAGCTTGCTGACCGGAAGGTTGGCAGTTCGAGACCGCGTGACGGAACGAGCTCCCGTCGCTTGTCCCAGCTCCTGCCAACCGACCAGTTCGAAAGCGCATAAACATTCGAGTAGATAAATAGGTTCCACTTCGGTGGGAAGGTAACGGCGTTCTGTGCGCTACGGCGTATAGGCATGCCGGCCACACGACCACGGAAGCTTGTCCTCGGACAAACACTGGCTCTTTGGCTTAGAAATGGAGATAAGCACCGCCCCCTACCATTTGGTTGTGGGGAAACCTTGACTAGACCATTTGGTTGTGGGGAAACCTTGACTAGACCATTCGGTTGTGGGGAAACCTT
>JAJKFI010032785.1:0-18397 GCA_029204185.1 Lerista edwardsae | reverse complement strand
CCAACCTATTTTGCATTGGGATCCACCCTTTTAGGACCCCCCCCCCCAGAGCGAGGGGTGGAAGTGATGTCATTAAGCACGAAGTGGTCATTGTTTTTAATAAGTCACTCTTTTTGCAAGTTGAACATCCTTTTTAGGATGTTCTGAATGCTTTGTATCTAAGTGACGTTTGAGTTTTGAGTTCAGAGATTGACTCAGCACTGAGGACAACATAGCACAGAACGCATTGTGGCTTCTCTGTGCCACTGCTGATCAAGGCGGTAAAGCCAAATTTTAGAGTCTTCACAGTGTTTACGTTCCTGTGTGCTGAGACTCACCTAGACATAAGAACATAAGAAGAACCCTGCTGGGTCAGGCGAAAGGCCCATCTAGTCCAGCTTCCTATATCTCACAGTGGACCACCAGATGCCTCAGGGAGCACACAAGACCACAAAATGCCTGCATCCTGTTGCCGCTCCCTTGCATCTGGCATTCTGAGGTAAAATTCTGAGGTAAATATGAGGTAGACAAAAGAGAATTTGTTATCCTGTCCGTGGGGAGGGAACTATAATAGCTTGCAACCCAGTCTGGGCCTTAAGAAGAAGAGCCCTGCTGGGTCAGGCCAAAGGCCTATCTAGTCCAGCTTCCTGCATCTCACAGCAACCCATCAGGTGCCTCAGGGAGCACACAAGACAACTAGGTGCCTGCATCCTGTTGCCACTCCCTTGCACCTGGCATTCTGAGGTAAACCTCTGAGGTAAATATGAGGTAAATTAAAGAGAATTGCTGTCCTCAGTTTCTACTCTATTGGATTCTACGCCTTCCTTGACATCTAGCCCAGCTTCCTGTATCTCACAGTGGCCCATTAGGTGCCTCAGGGAGCACATGAGACAACATAATGCTTGCATCCTGTTGCCACCCTCTTGCAGCTGGCATTCTGAAGTACATGGGCATGCACATGGAAGGTGTGACATGCCCGCTCGGAAAGAGACCTCATCACATGCGTACACACAAGCCGTAGCAAGGCTAAATTCCCTCGCTGCCACAAGCATTGAGGAAGCAGCAGTTTAATGGGGAAGCCTCTTCCCTAGCCAAAATGAAGCTTCCAAGATGGCGGCACCCAACTTTTTAAGATGGCTGCCCCAAGCCCTTCGCGACTGCCTGAAAATCGGTTTGTGACCTCCTTGGGGGGGGGTGTCCCGTTCCTCTCCCCCCGGTTGGAAACCCCTGTTTCAGACCCACGAGCAGCTTCTGGGCCAGAAGTTACATGAGCAAATGCAGATCTCGTAATGAGCACGGGGTAGGACAGCTCGAGGAAAAGGAACTCACATTTACTGCGCTCTGCAAAGAAATAAGTACTCCTGTTAAAGCTGCGTGTTTGCTTGCTCTTTTACCGGCGGGGGATGCCCACCCTTTCAGCGGTGCTTCATGCGCTTCCCCTGCACCCAAGGGTGGTTCAGAACGTCTTCGATGCGCAGGCGGTGAGAGACGTCGGGTTGTAGCATGCGGAAAATAAGATCTTTGCACTCGATGCTCAACGACTCGGGGAAGAGCACGCGGTGCTCTTTCTGCAGCCGGAGCATGCGCTTGACGTTGGAGTCGTCGTACGGCATGTACCCCGAGACCATGACGTAGAGGATGACGCCCAGGCTCCAGATGTCGTAGACTTTGGGGTGGTAAGGGATGCCCTGGATCACCTCCGGCGCGGCGTACGCCGCCGATCCGCAGAAGGTCTGGCTGGGGATGATTTTCCCGTTCCCGTCCCGATAGCACCGCTTGGAGAAGCCAAAATCGGACAGCTTGACGTTCATGTCCTTGTCCAGGAGGACGTTGTCGCACTTCAGGTCCCTGTGCACCACGTCGAGGTCGTGGCAGTACTTCACGGCGCAGCACAGCTGGCGGAACATCCGGCGGGCCACCTCCTCCGGCAGGCCGCGGTTGCGCTTGATGAACTCCAGCAGGTCTCCTTGCACGCACAGCTCCATCACAATGTAGACCTTCCCGGACGTCTCAAAAATCTCATAGATCTTGACGATGGAACAGTGGCTCACGGTCGAGAGTATCTCCAGCTCCCGCGGGAGAAATTTTTCCAGGAATTCGGGTGGAACTTTCCTCCTGTCGGTAATTTTCACGGCCACGTTGAATTTCAGACGCTCCGAGTAGGCGGATTTCACTTTGGCAAAGGAGCTCTCGCCCAAATTCCCCCCCAGGATATACCCTTTCTTCCTAAGCACGGCCGCATCGTCCATGAAGGCGAAGGACGGGGGCGCCAACCTCCCATCTGAATGTAAGTCAGCGGGGTGCTCCTTTGGCTTGTGTGGTGGCCATCTCAGGCTGGGTCCTAAGGCTGTTGCTCTCAGGTCTCCCAGCAGAGTTTTAAGAGGTGATGTCAGCTGATGAGGTCATAAGGCAACACTGTAAGAAGGAGCCACTTAACAGGTGGGCTTGAACCTACAGCACCTTAAGGTAAAGGTTTCCCCACGACCGAATGGTCTAGTCATGACCGACTGTAGGGGGTGGTGCTCATCTCTGTTTCTAAGCGTTTGTCCGAGGACAAGCTTCCATGGTCATGTGGCCGGCATGACTATACGCCGAGGCGCACGGAATGCCGTTACCTTCCCACTGAAGTGGAACCTATTTATCTACTCGTGTTTTTAGGTGCTTTCGAACTGCTAGGTTGGCAGGAGCTGGGACAAGCGATGGGCGCTCACTCCATCATGCGGTCTTGAACTCCTCACCTTCTGGTCAGAAAACCCAGCAGCAGCGGTTTAACCCACTGCACCACCACATCCCTACAACGTGGGGTTACCTACTTCTAAACCTATACTCATCATGGCTTGCAACTTGTGATGAATTTTCCCTCCATCACCCTGCCCAATCCCCTTTTAAAGGCATCTAGGCCTTCAGATGTGATCAGGATATGCTGTGGCAAGGAGTTCCACAGGTTAATGATGCGCTAGGTAAAGAAATATTTTCTTTTGTCTTGTTCTAACTCTCCCAACCACACTCCGTTTTATTAGCCTTTTGAGGTGCTTTCGAACTGCTAGGTTGACAGGAGCTGGGACAAGCGACAGGCGCTCACTCCGTCGTGTGGTCTCGAACTCCTAACCTTCTGGTCAGAAAGCTCAGCAACAACGGTTTAACCCACAGCGCCACCACATCCCCATAGTACCTTACATAGCTGGAAATGGGAACTGGACAAATTCACCCATTCTGGGGACAATCCACTCAGCAGTGCCTTCCATGCTGATAGCCTGTAGAGGAAGGAAAGCAAAATGAGGCCATGCTACTAAGCCTCTTCCCTTCCTAACAGGCAAGGGGGAGAGATTTGAATGGCATTAGGTGTGCATGATTTGAATTGGAAAAAAGAGTGAGGGAGAGGCAAAAAAGCATCATGAGCTGCCCCTCACTGATTATGAGACAAGATGCTGATGTGACACAACTTGCTTAGTTACCTATTAAATAAAAAGTTGTCCAAAAATGCACCTGAAAAGTACATTAACAGGGAAGGTTTGTTTTTCGGTGATCAGCACAAAACGCTAAATAATGAGAATTTCTACTCAAAGCGCTACATAAAACAAAATTTAGGTCAACACGTGAAATAACATCGCTTCTGCTTATTTTTGACACAAATTTAGATCAATTTCACAAAAATAACTCTACTTTTGCTTCTTTTTGACACCGTTTTCAGGATTCCACAAATAGTTTTCAGGAAGGGATCAGGAGTAGTAGTAGCAGAAACAGGAGGAAGCTTGCTTAAACTTGTATGAACATGCATGTTTGTAGTTCACAGTGCATGCTGGGACGACTTTAATGGAATGCGGAAGTAGGAGCCAGCAGTTTCTTGACGCTCCAAGCAGCAACCAGAGTGCAGCTTGGGAATTTTCGAGCAGGTTATTTCGGGCTGGTGTGTGCGTGCGTGCCAATAACTGCTTGCCTTTGTAGGCCATTCACCCTTATTTATTGCACTGTTCGCACAAATTGCAATAAATTTTTGATACAAGCACGTAACACTGCAATTTGCTGTTTTAATTGAAAATTTTTGGAAAACATTGCCCTAACACCTCACCCCTATTGTGAGGTCATCGGCCCCTCCGACCACCCCCCCTCATCAGGGAGGGGGGGTAGCGAAGGGGTCGACCGCGTACATGTTGGTGGGGGCGGCGCGCAGCGAAGACCAGGAGTCCAGTGTAGCCGAAAATCGGGCCAGAATAGTTTCCATCGTGGGGATTGCATTTAAAAAGGCCAACAAACAAACGAGGGAGTATAAGGATCATGTTTATTACACTTGCGCAGGTGGGTCAGTCTCCCTTGAAAGGCAGGGGAAAAGACAAAAAAATATAGATTACAAGCATTTTTATAAGCCCCCCTCCTCTTCCTCCTCCAAGTTCCTGCTTGGCGGAAAATTACAACCCAGGGGCTGGGACACAAGATGCTCTGAGCTAATTTGGCTTCGAGAATATGCTGTGACCATTTTGATAAGGGAAGGAGGCTCTGATATGCTAGCTTGAACCAGTTTTCTATCTATTGTGAGAATCAGCAACGCTGGCTAGAGAAAGTTACACGGGGGCAATTCAGTGAGAGCAAAGAAAGCGAAGATGGAAAACAGGTACCTACTTCCGCAGCTTTAGACAAGAGGCTTTAAACAGAAGTCTTAAGATGGCTGCACTTTGGTTCAACGGCAACACCAGGGTGCAAGGAAACACAGGTTTATTTCGCAACTGCCCTACCAACCCCCTCCCCCCTTTAAATGCAGCAAATGCCCCAACTAGGACAGCAAGATGACCCCTCTCTCCCCCGCCCTGGGCAAAAGGAGGAACCGGCTCTCCTGGGCAAAAGGCAACTGAAAGTCCAGCCCTCCTGGGCAAATGTGGGGGCGAGGTGCGGAGGGGGCGAGTCGCCCTGGGGCTGCCGGCCTACTCACGGCTTGTCTGGTCGGATCCTTGCCTTCTTAGTAGGCTCCCCACCCAAGGAAGGAGCGCCAACACTTGCCGGCCGGTTGTCCATCTCTTGGCGGGGTACAAGGCGGCGGCCCCCCCACGGGAGCGTGGATCTCCCCAGAACGTCTCCTCTCGGGTCTGAAGTTTGGCCCGCCTCCGCTCCACTCTGCCCTCTGCCGGACAGCCCTCCCATGCTGGCTAGTCGGCTTCCCTTTTAAACCCTCCCCGGGGGTAGAAATTGCCAGCACCGGGAGTCGTTAGCTTCGCGGGGCTGGCTCCTGCGTGCACTTGCAGCCCCACTCCTTTTTTTTTTTGAAGATGATTTTATTAATTTTATAACTGTAAAGATATAGGTGAGGATAGTCATACATGGGATAGGAAGACGAAGGGTTAAACAATAGGAAAATTGGAGGTGGTCCGAGAGTTACATCAGCATAAGCAACTAATAATTACTCACTACTACAATATATTCCATCTGAAAGGATGCGATTACTACAACCACATAAAAATATATCTATTTTTCATTATTAATTCCAATCTTCTGTAACTTCGCAATAAGCTAGCTCAGTCAGGAACCAACAACATAAGATATGTATAAATGCACATATCTAGTTTATAATAAAAAGCAAATATAATAAAAAGCAAATAGGGAAAAAGATAGTATATAAAAATGCAAGAAAGAAAGAAAGAAAGAAGCAGGGAAGTAGAGCTTTATAACATATTATTACTTAGAATTTATATAAACTGTCAAATGATTCTTTATATTTCTAGCTCTTTTAATTAGGTTTTTAATTTCTATCTCTGCCAAACTTGCAACCCCACTCCTGCTCGCCCATGACATCTATACATAATGTTCACCATGTGTTGATGACTTTGTGGTCACTGCCCAACATAGCGGTAGATCACCAGTCTGGGTGATCAGAGAACAGCCATCTGCCTTGGAGTCCAGAATGAGGGCATGGCCAAGGCTTATTTTGCAGAGTGGGAAACACTCAGCTATGTGGCTTCATATCCGGCCCATCTATGAGGCCAATTAAGGCCATTGCCTCAGGGGGCAGACAGATTGGTTGGAGCCCTGCCCACTTTTGTCTGATCATAATTATCTCTACTGTCTGACTCCTCACACTCCCAGGACTCAAAAAAGGAAGAGGGGGGCGGGAATAAGACAGAAAAGGAAGTGGGAAAGAGAGTGCAGAGAGCCTAGAGTGGTGGAGCTGATATTTGCACAATAAAGTGCTATACCAGGGGGAAGCAAGCTCCACACAAGACACATTTGGTGCACTACCTCAGATGCCAGGAAATCTTGGGCTCCAGTTTTTCCTGGGATGCTCCTATAACCATGGTTCCCAACCTGGGGGTCACGACCCAACTGCTTTTCAGGGGGTCGCAGAACCCATTTTCTACCCTAGATGCGTTTGTGCACCACTTTCAAAGTTGCGTTTGTTGCAACTTTTTTTTTTGTAACATTAGTGTTTTCCTATCAGAGACGTGTTTTTCAACAAATTTCAAGTTATTTCCACATGCCTGAAAACAACTGTTGCATTTGGTTACCTATGGTAGTTTACATACAAAGACATTTCTACAGGGAGGGCAAAGCTCTAAGTGTTGCAGGAAGCCTTACCCTGTCATATAAATCCCTCCTCTCCCTTGCTGCTGTAGCCCGTTCCCTGTGAGGATTGGCTAGAACGGTGCAGGAGAGGAGTGATTTCCACTGCAAGGTAAGGCTTCTTGCAAAACTTAGAGCTTTGCCCTCCCTGTAGAGACGCCACTGTTTACATACGTGTTTTTTTTAACAGGCACTGTCCTGGGTGCTGAGAATTAGTTCCTATGGAAATCACACAAAAAAGCTGAACTCGCCCCAGAAGATCTAACAAGCAAGCAAGCAAGCAAGCAAGCAAGCAAGCAAGCAAGCAAGCAAACGTGGTTTTAGTCATCAAAGAACTTAGCTATTGCAGGATGCACCAACAGTAGGATTCAATCTTATCCAACTTTCTCACTGTAATTAAAGAGCTATTTCTGAGTAAACTTGCCTAGAATGGAGTTGTAACCCTGCAACTGGTAACAAGGCCCACTGAAAATGATGGGAGTTACCTCTGAGTATCAGTGAGTAAACCTGCCTAGACTGCTACCCTAAGAACTTAAGAAGAAGCCCCCTGGATCAGGCCACAGGCCCATCTAGTACAGCTTCCTGGATCTTACAGTGGCCCACCAGGTGTCTCAGGGAGCACACAAGACAACTAGATACCTGCCACTCCCCTACATCTAGCATTCCGAGGTAGCTGACTTCTCAAGTATGGAGCTTGCCTGTAGCCTGTGATGGACTTTTCCTCCAGAAATCTGTCCAATCCCCTTTTTGAGGCGCCTAGGCCAGATGCCATCACCACCTCCTGTGGCGAGGAGTTCTGCAGATTAATTTCCCGCTGGGTTAAAAAATAAAAGCATTTCCTTTTATCCGTTCTAACTCTGGTCCTGGTATTGTGAGAGAGGAAAAAAAAGAACCTCTCCCTATTATTATTGTTACAGAATTTGTATCCTGCCCCATACTAGGGCATCCAGGGTGACTAACAATAAAATATGTGCATTTACATCGCTAAAGAGGTAACCATGCACCTGAGAGCAAGCCCCCGAAGTCATTAAAGAGCCCCCAGCAGTGGTGTCATTCAAATGATTCAGGAACAGGAACTCACTTTTGATTGGCACTTGTCGGGAACCCGGAACCAGCCACGGAGCCCCTTAGGATCCGTTCTGGTCTGTTCCCCCTGAATGACATCACTGCCTTTAACCCTCTGAGTGCTGGCCAACCAAGAAGAAAAGCCCTTTGCAGAGGAATTGGGAGGGGGGAGGAGGGAGAGTGAAGTGAGGGGAGTCAGCCCTAATTTTAACTAGTGGAACTGAGTTCCCCTGCGTTCCCCCTGCATGACATCACTGGCCCCCAGCCTATGCATGTCTAAAGGTAAAGGTTTCCCCACGACCACATGGTCTAGTCGTGACCGACTGTAGGGGGCGGTGCTTATCTCCGTTTCTAAGCCTGTAGAGCCGGCGTTTTGTCCGAGGACAAGCTTCCGTGGTCATGTGGCCAGCATGACTGTACGCCGTAGTGCACGGAACGCCGTAACCTTCCCACTGAAATGGTCCCTATTTATCTACTTGCATTTTTAGGTGCTTTCGAACTGCTAGGTTGGCAGGAGCTGGGACAAGCGACGGGAGCTCCCCCCGTTGCGTGGTCTTGAACTCCCAACCTTGTGGTCAGAAAGCCCAGCAACAGCGGTTTAACCTGCTACGCCACCACGTCCCTTATGCATGTCTACTCGGAAGTAAGTCCCATTATAGTCAATTGGGCTTACTCCCAGGTAAGCATGCCTGGCACAAGAACTGCAGCCCGAGGCTGCAATCCTATACACACCGTCCTGGGAGTAAGACCCATTGGATACAATAGGACTTACTCCTGAGTAGACATGCATAGGATTGCAGCCTCAGACTCGCCGAGCAAGCGTTTCTCAAGCTGCAAAGCCTCCAAACCCCCCGGGTGCGCACAGCAGCCCATAATAAGCCCCACGCAGAGCCCACGTCACGCCCTGCCTGCAGCCGCCCACTTGGGAAAGGCGCGCGCGAAGCAGCGCTGATCCCCCGCCGCGCGCGCATCCCCGTATGCAGATTTCCCAGCGCCGAGGCCACGCCCACCGCGCCTCCCCATTGGCCGAGCGGACGCCTGCGTCGGGGAGCGCCGCGGCGGCCATCTTGTGCGTGGGGCTCGAGAGGCGAGCGGCCGCCGCTGTTGCTGCTACTGCTACTGTTGCTTCTAAGTGGTGGTGACCCTTTTTATTTTTTTGTTTCGGGTGGCCGCCCGCCCGCGCCCCTCCCCGCCGCCTCAGCGGCCCGCGACGGGACCCGGCTGCGAAGGCGAAGCGGCAGCGGCGGCAGGACGAAGCCCGGCTGGCGCGGACGGGGCTTGAGGGAGCCGAGGACGGAGGCGGCCCCCTCGCTCTCCACCCCTCCCCGCCCGGGTTTGCGGTGCTGCGCTGGGGGAGGATGAACGGAGGATAAATGGTGCCCAAGGCAGACAGCGGCACCTTCCTCCTCCTTTTCCTCCTGGTGCTCAGCATCACCGAGCCGCTGCGGCCAGGTACGGGGGCCCGGGAGGGTCACGCCGCGGCGCCAGAGGGGCGGGGGAGGCTTCGCGGGCTGGGCAGCGGGGCCTCCTGCGCTTGCGCCGCAGTCCCAGCCGCGCTTACCTGGGCAAGGGGTTGCAATGGCCGGGCTGCAGCCCTGCGCGCCTACTCGGGAGCAAGCCCCACTGCACCCAGTTAGGGCTTGCTCCCAGGAAAGTATGCAACACAGTGGCTCCCAACTTTTTTAAAAAAATTTTTTTCCTCCCACTTGCATACTCCTTGGCAGCCCATTCCCATCAATTTGCACCCCGGTCATGTTTGTATAGGTAGAGCATCCCTGATCTGGGCGTCCAAAATTCAGGCAATTTTTGGCTCAGACCTTTCTTTGGAACTCCATAAATTGCACCCCTTTTAACGCTCATGCAAGTAGAACATCCCTAATCTGGACGTCCAAAATCCAGGCTATCCCAAAATCTGGGCATTTTTGACCAAGACTCTTCTTTCCTGTAAATTTATTAATTGCATACATTTCATAAAGTGCAATTTATTAATTGCATCAACTCCATAAATTGCAATGTTTATACTAGTAGATCACTCTACTTGTATAAACATTGCACTGTCCATCACCTTTGTCTGGTACTCTGTTGACATCAGTGGCGCTCACCTCTGAGTCAACACCCATGGGCTGAGCTCAGGGTGGATTTGATTTAAATCAAGTCCATGTAAATCATGATTTAAATCACTAGTAAAAAAAGGCTTGATTTAAATCATAATTTTTAAGGAGCAACTGTCATCTCTGACCCGCAGTGGCTTCTCCTCTGACTCACCAACAGTCCCATTCACTTTAGTGGGATGGCTGGTGGTGCGGCAGTGACACAACAAGGTGAGGGATGTGGCAGCAGGTGAGTGGATGCCTGCTAACAGGTGCTGCCATGATGGATCTGAAATGACAGGGGCTCTTTAAATGTAAGGACTCATTCTTGCTGGTAGTTAGAACCTTTAGTATTATTTGCAAACAAAATGAAGGTTTCCTATTTAGAATAATAAGCAATCAGGTTTGTAAAACAGTGATATCAGAACCGATTTTAGGTTAATAGGTTGATCACACATAGTGGAGAACTACTCAAATTCTTTTATTTAATTAAAACAGTGTTACAGTACATATTCTTGTATTTGTAGTAACTGAAGTGCATAAACAAAACATCTTTGAAAAAAACAAACAAAATTAAACTGAATATATCAGCTGGGTCCATATAGAAAAACTTTGTTTTACGATTTATCTCACAGTGACTGTGAAATTGTGTGAATGCATCAGTGCAGTGCATGTTAATCTCAGTTTACAGAGCTTGGATTCATTGAATGAGTTTATCCAAAATGTAAACATTGCAGAATATACAGCCTCCTGCTGCATAACTAAGCTCCATTTCATGCTGAATAAACTAAATTATTAATGTATCTTAAACAGAAACTATCTTTAGATAGAGTTTTACTCCAAAAGCATTTCATTAAAATAAATTCGATAAAAATAAAAAAAATCTGGTTTAAATCAAAAAAATCCGATTTAAATAATTTAAATTTTTCAAAAAAATCAGCGATTTTTATCCACCCTGGCTGAAATAGTTCTAAGCAATGACAACTGGGGTTTGGAGTCTGAATGCTTACCTAGAAGGGGGTGGGTGGAAGCTTTTGAAAATGTATGGAAATGGCAGTAACCAAAAACGTTGGGCAAAGTCCCAGCAGGTACGTGGCATTGGGGCTTTGCCAGGTTGTAAAAGCATGAAACCTCTCCTAGGAGTTGGGATGTGTGTTCAGAGAAGCGTGTTCAGAAAAGTGCCTCATTATGAGGAAGAGTGCAAAAAAGGAAGCCACAGAACTCAGGAAGCTGATCAAGAAAGGAAGGGGTAGCAGGAACATTGGGGGACCAAAGTTCTTGCGTTACACAGTGGAGGATATTTAAACAAGTGCCCGAGAGAAACTGCCCAAACTTCTCTGCAAGTTTACTGCAGAGAAGAGGGATGGGAATAGGGGAGGGAACGTGAGTCATATTCTGGTGAGAGGGAAGAGATGATGGTTCTGAGGCTTCAGGGGCTTGAGAACTGGGTTTAGAAAAGCGATACACCTTGGGTAGTGTGTGCGCAAGAGAATTGGAGAAAAGGGGATGGGCATTTGAACATGCTCAGGAGGGGAAAAATTGGGGAGAGGGTCCTGTCTCATTTGGGTGCCAGCCTAGTGGAATATTCTCATTTGGTCTTGCTCAAGGGACGTGGTGGCGCAGTGGGCTAAACCGCTGCTGCTGAGCTTGCTGACCGGATGGTTGGGAGTTCAAGACCACGCGACGGAGTGAGCTCCCGTCACTTGTCCCAGTTCCTGCCAACCGAGCAGTTTGAAAGCATGTAAAAATGCAAGTAGATAAATAGGTTCCACTTCGGTGGGAAGGTCACGGCGTTCCTTGCGCTACAGCATAGAGTCATGCCGGCCACATGACCATAGAAGCTTGTCCTCGGACAAATGCCGGCTCTTTGGCTTAGAAATGGAGATGAGCACCGCCCCCTACAATCGGTCACAACTAGACCATTCGGTCGTGGGGAAACCTTAACCTTTTTTACACCTTGGGTAGTGTGTGTGCAAGAGAATTGGAGAAAAGGAGATGTGAATTGGAATGTGCTCAGGAGGGGAAAAGTGGTGTGGACAAAAGGGATTATAAAGGGAGAGGGTCCTATCTCATTTGGGGGCCAGCCTAGTGGAATATTCTCATTTGGTCTTCCTTACAAGAATATGGTCTTGACTTTGCCCGATCCAGGATTGGCAGATAAGTTTCCCTTGCATTCCTGTGGCCCTTTTTCATACCTGGTGTGGTGTTAGAAAGGGCCGCAGCCTGCAAAGGAGTTTCATTCTTTTTGGAAAGGGCCGCAGCCTGCAAAGAAGTTTCATGCTTTTTCGGGGACATCCTATTCCTCTGAGATTTATCTGCCGATTATGCTCGTAGGAAGCCAGCTTATGAAAAAAGGCCTGCTTTGGTCTGCCTGTCAATGTATACAGAAGCTGTTCGAGTGAAGGAGTCGTGGAGACGGTGCAGAGGACGATTCACATTGCAAAGGAGTCTTAGCCGGTTGACAAGAGCCGGTTTCGTTGCCCTGTTTCATTTTTTCCCCTTGTAATGTAATTCGGCAGGTGAGATTATTTCTTGAGCACAGATGACTCTTGAGTTCTTTTGAGCAATTTGCATTTAGCCGTGGAGAAAATTATAATGCGCGGACGGTGTTAGCAGTTGTGTCAGACTGTCTCTCTGGCTGAGCTGCATTTTTTTTTTCTTGAAAGGGATCTGTGTTGGGAAACTCTGCAGAGGAAATGATGTAGCCCTTCCAAAATAATGTGACTCAGTTACGTAAGTGCCCACTGCATGTGTACCCGAAGCATGTCCAGGAACTGGGGTAAACTTTGGGTTGCAGCCGTCCCGCAGCTTGAGGCACAACGTGGAAACGATCTGCTTTTTGAACGTGGTTTTCCCCCCCTCTGTTATGCAATATTGCTGCATGCAGAACTTAACAGGCTTTACTGCTTGTCTTGGTGCAGATAGGAATATAGGATGGAAGACCGCTGATGAGAGGGAGAGAGACCTAGTTGTGGCTTGTTAGTTTGCTTGACTATTGATGAGAAATGATGTTAGGAAGTTCGGCTCAGAGATCTAATTGTAGCGTGAAACCTTCAGAACCTGCCCTAACTTTCCGATAGTTTGATTCGAAAGAGATTTAGGGATTTCTGCAACATTGATGGCTGCTTCGCAGGGTGTTCTTTGCCCTCTCTTTTGGTGTGTTGTTGTTGTTGTTGTTTAAATCCAGCAGTAGACAGAAGCAGTAAGGAAGCAGTTTTTCCAAGTGCTTTCCAAAGTGTGGCTTTGAACCAACAAAACTGCATGTGTATGGATGAGGGAGAACCGGGCTTTGAAGTTATCCTGTAAGCCAGTGTTGTTCAAACTGTGGGTCAGGACCCACTTGGTGGGTCACAACCTGGGTTGCGGAAAGTTGGGAGCAGCCATCTTGGAAACTGCAGACTTTACTCTTGTTATATTCTTTTTGTGAGTGTTCACAGTTTGAATTTTCAAGAGAGGGTTTTGTAAAAAAAATTGCTTTTAGTTCCGTGCTCTTACATCATATCTTGCTTCATGGCTGTGCCATTGCTGCAGACCCAGAATGCCAGTTTGCATTCCAGGAGTGTCCTTTGATTACGTCACAATGAAGGCACTTCCTGCTTGACGATGTCATTTCTGGCTATGCTATCACTTCCAGGTTAGTGACATCGCTTCCTGTGGGGTCCCGACGCAATTGCCGTTCCATAAAGTGGGTCCCGGTCTAAAAAGTTTGAGAAGCCCTGCTGTAAGCTGTTTGTGCTGCTAAAGAGGCAAGCTGCATTTTCAACTGAAAATTGGCTTGCCTCTTCAGCACCGCAGGTTGCTGGGATGAAAGCCCTTAAAAAAATTATTGGTTCCTCACAAGGCTTCTTCCGTGTCATTACTATACATCTCCTTTAATATACCTTTATCTGATTGAGACTTAGGTTCTTAATTAGTATACTCCTGTGTTAGATTTTTAATATTGCTGCAGAAACATAGTCGAGGAGTGTGTCGTGTGGTCCATGTGAATATTTGGGGAGCTTAGTTTTGGAGCCTGTGAAATCTCTCCCACTCCCCAACAAACAACTGATGGAAAATACTATGGTTCTCAAAGACTGGTAAAAGCTGCATTGATAGAGGCAAGGACAATCTCTTACTGTAAACTACTTGTTGTCCATACCTCTCTGAAACTTTTAAACAAAACAGAAGTGGTTACAGCCATTTCCCATTCCAGTTTTTCTGAAGCTTGTCGGAGAGAACTTTGTTGCTTGGTAGGCTGTAAAAATGGAGATCCTTGCCTCTCATTTCCAGGTCTTGTGTTCGAGAGCTCTTTCTTGGCTCCTTGACTCAGTGTAGCTTTGTTATGCTGCAGGCTCTGAATCTTACCACTTCTGTAGGTATTTTAATTACCTGTTCAGTGCTTTCTGGAGATGGGCTTTGTCATTTCCTATTAGGATAAGTCACTCAGTCCTCTTTGTTTGGTTTGGTTTTTAAAAGGCCTTTTGTTGTTTTCCCTTTGTGCGGTAACCTTCACTTTAAGTGCTTCTGTGCAACTGTGGGGGAGAGAGGTTGACATGTCTACCTTAAAAGCCTTTAATCACTTGTTTAAAATGCAGCCGTTGGTATAATACAAGGTTTATGTGCTCTTTGTGGCATTGAAAGAGACCTCTTTGTGCTGCTGCTTTTAAGGTGACTCTGCGGTTCATAACAAACTATCTCGGGCATGTGATCCATAGCCCCGTGTTTGCCCAGTTCAGTTGTGGTGTAAATCAGTGTTGCGTTGTGCCCAGTGTTGCGTTGTGACGGAGCCGAGAAGTCTTCCCACTCCTTCAAGGTGGCCTCTGTAATGTAGCCATGGAGAAGCTGGCCTTTCCATAGTGGATCACGCAGTTGGATCTATCTGTCGGTGACCTGCTGGCACCGACTACGGAAGCCACGCAGGTCCAAGTCGCCCTTTCTCTAGGCTCAAAGCCTGGCTTGTTGTGGCTTTTGGTCGGCGGTCCCCAAACATACCTCTGTTGTTGTGACACCCTCCGTGCTGCGGAGCTTGGCACCCGGAAGTAATTGGCAATGATGTCACTGCCACTTACAAGGTTGCAAGCACCTGATGTGGCGCTGAAAATGGTGGTAAGACTCGGGGAGAATGGGTGGATTTTTCATGCAGCAAAAATCCCGGGCATGGAGCTCTATTAGCTGAGCAGAGCGTCTTATGGCTGGTTTCGGTGTCACACCGGGTGCTCGCTGTTGGGGGGGGGGGCGAGGGTCCCCCAACTCCCTGTGTGTTTGCCGTGCCTCACAAATTGGGAACTGCTGGGTTACGATAAGCCTGCTCGTGTTGTTCAGTGAGAGCCAAGAGTGGGTCTCAAACTATGGTCCATGGCTCCCTGGGGAGCTGCAGAAACTAACGAGAGGAGCTGTGGAATCCACACTAAAAACCGGCCACCCTGTACAATGTATAGGATTCTAGCGCCAATGGGGAGCCATCAGCAATGGCCAGAGGAACTGCCAATTGAAAAAGTTGGGGAGCCACTGCCCTAATCTGTAGGAAGTCCTACTCTAGCCATCGCATGGAGCAAAATGGCAGAGGCATTCTGGACTGCTCCACTTCAGTTTGCAGGTAGGGGTGTGTGTGTGTGCGTGTGTGCGTGCGTGCGTGTGTGCATGCGTGTGCGCGCTTTCCCATGCAACCTCCCCCCTCCTTCACTATGTGCACAAAGGAGCACTTTGGAGGAAAGGTTTAGTGCGGAGCTATCTTTTGTGGGATGTGGTGGCACAGCGAGTTAATCCGCTGTCGCTGGGCTTTCCGACTGCAAGGTTGGGAGTTCAAGACTGTGTGATGGAGTGAGCTCCCGTTGCTTGTCCCAGCTCCTGCCAACCTAGCAGTTCGAAAGCACCTAAAATGTGAGTAGATAAATAGGGACCACTTTGGTGGGAAGGTCACGGCGTTCTGTGCGCTACGGCGTAGAGTCATGCCTGCCACATGACCATGGAAGCTAGTCCTCGGACAAAAACGCTGGCTCTACAGGCTTAGAAACGGAGATGAGCACCGCCCCCTACAGTTGGTCACGGTTAGACCATTCGGTCGTGGGGAAACCTTCACCTTTACCTATCTTTTGATTTGCTGGCTTTCTCCCTGTAGGCTGTGTTTTGCATGGCTCAGCTGCAACATGCTGACTGCAATCTATCAAATGGAACAGCCCAGATCTCTTGGTATCCTGGTTCACCCCCTTCCTGTGATTCGGTCCAAGTCTCGGTGTGTTCAGTGGCACTTGTTGATCGTGAGACGCCGCCTCAGATGAAGGCCGAGGGATGGGTGGAGTTCTTAAGCAGAGTGGGACGAGCACGAGAAGGAGATTTGGGCGCATCTGAGCTAGGATGCTCTTGTAAGCTCCTTAAGGCCTGTTCAATATTTATCTGCCAGATCGTAGGCTGCTGTAGGGCCAGTAGCCGGCCGAGAATTGAGCCAGCAGTTTCCAACCTCTTCACCTCAGGGACTGATCCCAAAGCACAGTATAGAATTTGCTTCCCATCTATTTTAGCAGACCTGCCTGCTTTTGCCCTCTTTCTCAGATGCAGGTAACCCTAAAGTTTGCAAGGCACCCTGTGTCTCCTAAATGCCGAGGTTGTGTAAGCGAAGAGAGTTTTACAGGTGCAGTTTGTCCAGAAAGCAATTCCCCTGCTCAGATAGGTTAGGATCCGAGGAAATGACTGAGCTAGCTCCGTGTTTGAACATGGGGCAGTGGCTCTCTTAAGACTTTGGCCAGAGTCTTTCGGTGCCCTGCTCAGAGATGCTGGGGGCTGAACACTTGGACATTCTGGGTGCAAAGTTGGTGCCGTACTGCTGAGGTGTGGAGGTGGCGGCAGGAGGTGTGGACTGATGGTTGAGCTGCTGGCACTGCCTGAAGCTAAGCAGGAGAATCTGCGGCTTGTTTTTGGATGGGAGACGGATGCCAGGCTGGGACAAGCTGCAGTACCTGTGGTGGCAGAACGGAGTCGCTGTGGAGCTGATTAGCACACTGCAAGTGAGAATGCGGTGGATTATGCGACGGGAAGGCCAGCCGGCAAAGAAGGGAATACGACCTTGAGGACCTGTCCAGGCTGGACTTGCGATTGCCTGCTGAGGCTTGATGGCATGCAGCCAAAGGAGAGAACCACACTGTGAAGGCTACATCTGGGACCGAGGATTGGCGGATCACAAGAATACTGTAGATTTGTCAAAACCCCATTGAAAAAAATGGTGGCTTGGACCAGCCTGCTCATGTAAGCCGCCTTGGGCATTTGCTTCGGCATGGGAAAGGCGGGGTATAAATTCCTCAAATAAATAAATAAGAAAGTAAGTAAGTAAGAAAGTAAGAAAGAAAGACACCCCTGCTAACTGGGCAAGAGGCACTTTTCCAAGTGGTGCTCCTCTTATATTTAGCAGGGGAAGAGTAATTGTTCTTTACCCCTGCGCAGCCTTTCTAGTAGCTGTTGTTGGTGGTCTGCCCCCCCTTCTTTTAATAGATTGTGAGCCCTTTGGGACAGGGAGCCATTTAACGTTATTATTTGCCTGTAAACCGCTTTGTGAACTTCGTCTTGAAAAGCGGTATATAAGTACCTGTTGATTGATCTCCGTCTCGTGACTCCCAACATGGTGAGAGGCAGGAAGGGGATGGTTAGGGTCTTAGGAACTGCTCGACTCTTGTTTGTTGGCTGACAGCAGGCTGGTTGTGGCAGCAGCTGCTCCTTATACCTAGTCTACGTTGGAGAGCATCTCTCTGGGGATGAGGGTGGAGGCAGGAAGAAAACAGTGCGAGGCCTCCGAGGGAGATTTAAATATGGTGCCAGCTTTTTCACCTTCCCCCTCCCTGTTTTTCTAGCCGATCGGCTAAGAGACAGGACGGTGTGGTGGTTCAGGAGTCGGACCCGGAGGATCCAAGCTCAGTCACAAAGCTTCCTGAGTGATTTTGGGCCAGTCATTCTCCCCGCCTCTCCTACCTCACAGGGCTGTTGTGAGGGCGAAAGAAGGGGAGGAACCTTGTGCGCCACTCTGCGCTCCTTGGAGGAAGGCCAGATTATTTGTCCGTGACACCAGTATAAAAATGTGAAAAGTAAACAAATAAATCTTGCTTCCATCCTGACTCACCTTCTTAAATGGCCGGATGTCACCGCCCCATCACTGCACAACACAATGCAGGTGCCTTCTGTCTGGCTCATTAGCTCTCTTCACCAGGCTGTCTGTGGTGACTTCGTTGTCACGTTGCACAGATTTGCTCTTAACAGCACAGTTCCTTAAGGTTTCGGACTCGCTCCATCTTTCGCCAACGCGGTCCAGTTCAACCTTTTGTTAAACCTCTCCTTTTGTTAAACCTCTCCTTGCTTTTGTTAAACCTCTCCTAAGAGGGATGTGGTGGCACTGCGGGCTAAACCGCTGCGGCTGAGCTTGCTGACCGGAAGGTTGGCAGTTCGAGACCGCGTGACGGAACGAGCTCCCGTCGCTTGTCCCAGCTCCTGCCAACCGACCAGTTCGAAAGCGCATAAACATTCGAGTAGATAAATAGGTTCCACTTCGGTGGGAAGGTAACGGCGTTCTGTGCGCTACGGCGTATAGGCATGCCGGCCACATGACCACGGAAGCTTGTCCTCAGACAAACACTGGCTCTTTGGCTTAGAAATGGAGATAAGCACCGCCCCCTACCATTTGGTTGTGGGGAAACCTTGACTAGACCATTTGGTTGTGGGGAAACCTTGACTAGACCATTCGGTTGTGGGGAAACCTT
>JAJKFI010032783.1:0-24752 GCA_029204185.1 Lerista edwardsae | reverse complement strand
AAGCGCTTTATGGTGGCCCTTGTGCTGGCCAAACTTTGCTTTATTTACCTCAGAATTTTACCTCAGAAATTTACCTCAGAATGAGTTAGGCTGGCATAAACTAAGCCAGCAAACCACTCTCGGGGTCAGAGAGGCCAGCACACAGACTTGCGCCATCCTCCCTGACGCTGGGGGTAGTCGAAAAGCGCTTTATGGTGGCCCTTGTGCCAGCCAAACTTTGTTGGCTTTGTTTAGGCCGGCCTAATTCCAGTTTAGGATTGCACTCTGAGTCTTTTTTGTTTTTAGGCTGAAGTTGTGGATCTGAAACACTGACCAAGCTAGGCGCTCTCGGTTGTGGCTGAGAGCTTGTTGGACCTCATGGCTTTCTCTGCAGAGTAGAAGGAGAGATTATCCACAGCAAGGGGTCATAGCACTGGCTCGCTCAGTGATGTTCTTCTCCTGCCACGGCACGTCGGTGTGTCGCGAGTGTTTCGTAGGTGTGCCATTGGAGTTTTGGGGGTGGAGGGTCATTTATTAGCAAGGTCATTGAGAGATGTGAATCCCCATTTCCGGCAATGCAGTGTATCTTGTCGGTTGTATGTAAAAAATGATGGTGTGTCCTAAAAAAATTAACGCCTTGTCAGTGTGCCTTGAGATGAGAGAGGTTGTAAATTGCCAGGCCAGTTTCATGTTCCTGCGGCCTGGTTGAAAACCATATTGGGCAACCTGCAGGTTTGGCAGCCCCCTGGCACAAGCTGTGACTTTTTCTGGTTAGAATCCCATGAGTGGAAATCATGTGAACTGTTACTAAAGTGGGTGGTCCCTGTTTCAGTTAAAAGTAGCCAAAACTGCCTCCCCCCCCCCAATAGAAAGAAGGGTTTTTAAACTCAAGGGAGATGCTCAGATGCCCAGCACATCTTTCAAAGTCAAATCCCTTTTTTCCTCCCCTCCCTCCCGGCCTTCCCGAAGGAAACGGTTTGTAAGGCGTTGGCGTGCACGAAGGGAAAGGCGAGAAAATTTATATGCTGCTTTTCAGCCAAAAAAAGCTCACAAAGCAGTTCACAGAGAAAATAAATAACTAAATGGCTCTCTAAAATTGGGACCTCCAAACTCGATGGCCATTTTTCAATGGACCAAAAGAGAGATTTATCCCACCCTTCCTTTGAGTAGCTCAAGTGTTTCTTTCTTCCTTATATCCTCACAACAACCTTGTGAGGTTGGTGAGACTGAGAGATAGAGATTGGCCCGGGACCACCCAGGAAGCTTCGTGGCTGAGCCAGGATTTGAACCCGGGTATTCCAGGTCTAAGAGCAGCCGCAGACAAATAAAATCCACTGCCTGACTGTTTGCTTCTAGCTCTCTGTCCGCTTGTGACGAGTCCTGCTTGTTTTAATGTAAAGATGAAGTTTCTAGACCATATGAGGATACCGATGCAGCTGAAAAATGTGATTTGAAAATGCTGCAGGAAAGTGTACAAGTGGCCCGAACTTGCCGTTAGTTTACTCTCTGGTTTGAATCCATTTCTCATTTCGTAGACAGTTCCAAAATAACAAAAAGAGACAGAGCCCTCAAGCTGCTATTTAGAAAGAGCAGGTTATTTTTTGTTGAGATTTCCCAGCACATTTCAATCACCGGTCTTCGTGATGTACCAGTTATGACATGCAGAGACCAGTGCCCAATGCTCTTCCTCTGGGGCAGTCTTCACAGTTCTCCCTTTTGTTCTTCAGTCTTGAGCAACCCAAGTCTGTGCAATGTTGTGTAATAAACTTGCTTGCTGTATTCCAGTACCCTCTACGCTCCAAAAAAAGCATGTGTCAGATATTTAACTGTATTTTATTTACAAAACGTGTAGACTACCCAAAGGGATGTGGTGGCTCTGCAGGTTAAACTGCTGCTGCTGGGCTTTCTGACCGGAGGGTTGGGAGTTCGAGACCACGCAACGGAGTGAGCTCCCATCGCTTGTCCCAGCTCCTGCCAACCTAGCAGTTTGAAAGCACCTAAAATGCCAGTGGATAAATAGGGACCACTTTGGTGGGAAGGTAACGGCGTTCCGTGCGCTACGGCGTAGAGTCATGCCGGCCACATGACCACGGAAGCTTGTCCTCGGACAGACGCCGGCTCTACAGGCTTAGAAACAGAGATGAGCACTGCCCCCCTACATTCGGTCACGACTAGACCATTCGGTTGTGGGGAAACCTTTACCGTTTTTAGACTACCCAAAGCCCTCCAGCTTGGTCGAGATCCGATAACAGTTGATGAGGTTAGACTAGAAAGACAAATTCGCATATTGTACTAATATATGTAGTGGTTTGTGAGCATCCATGGTGCTTTGCATGTAATATGTTGATGTAGATCTTAACAGCCACCCTATAGGACAGCGATTCTCAGATGTCTTAGCACCAGGACCCACTTTTTAGAATGACAGCCTGTCCTCTGGGAGCCCCTCTCCGTACTCCTCCCCAGCACAACGATTTAATCTGCGTGGTGTGTTTGCAGTAGGGCAGAATCACTAGGGGCCCCCCTGCATCTCTCCAGTTGTCAGTACTAAGCCCTGCTTGTTATTTCCCCTCTTCTCCGTCTTTCCTTGCCATGCGGGTTAAAAATAACACCAAATTATATTAAATTCCAGTTTTAAGCATAAGGCGTGCTTTTTTGTCAACTTTTCTTCCCCCCCCCCCCGCCCCCCAGCAAAGCACCAATAGCATCTCTCTCGACGGCCGGTTTCGGAGCTTTGATCTTTCCCTTGGGAAGGAGAACATCCCCCTGGCTGACAATAACCCGTCTTTGTGTGTTCGAAATTGCTGGGAGGATTTGCTCAGCATGGCCCCGGGCCTCCATTTCTGCCCCGTCTTGCACAAAACCCTGTTCTGCTCCTTTTTCCCCTGCAAGGAGTAGATTTGCCAGTAGATAGAGCAGCGGGGGGTGGCAATGGTGTTGGCAGAGCGCTAATGCGCTCCCAGCTTTGGATCTCTTTCGCCTCCCTGAAGGCTGTCGGTGGATTTGCTTTTCCTTCCTGTTCTCTTGGCAGCGATGCCTCGGCCGGCGGTGACTTAAAATTACAGAGGGGCTCGGATGTCAGAGGCCTCCTTGGGAGGCAGGAGATTTTAGGTTTGACGGCTCCTGAGCGATCTGGGAAAAGACCCTTGCCCAAAAGACCCTTGCCAAAACCAATGTGACCAATGCTATCATAAGAACATAAGAAGAGCCCTGCTGGATCAGGCCAAGGCCCATCTACTCCAGCTTCCTGTATCTCACAGTGGCCCACCAGCTGCCTCAGGCTGCACACGAGACAACCAGATGCCTGCATCCTGTTGCCACTCCCTTGCAGCCGGCACTCTGAAGTAGCCTACTACTAATGTAAGGAGGTTGCACAATCCATCATTGCCTATAGCCCACGATGGACCTTTCCTCCAGAAATCCGTCCAATCCCCTCTTAAAGGCATCCAGACCAGATGCCATCGCCACCTCTTGTGGCAAAGAGTTCCACAGATTAACTACCTGCTGGGTAAAAAAAGTACTTCCTTTTATCTGTTTTAACTCTCCCAACCCTCAGTTTTAGCAGATGCCCCCTGGTTCTGGTGTTTTGAGAGAGGGAAAAGAACATCCCACATCAGGCTCCACGCTTTGGGGGGCCCCGCACCAGTGCAGTGAGCACGTTGCTTGCTGCTGCAGTCAGGGTCTCTCAGGATTGTATGTAGGTCAGTGAGGCCAGCAGAGCAGCTTTACCTCAGGCCCTCTCACCTGCCCCAGCTTCGGAAGTGCCCAAAATGGGCCTCCTGGAAGCAACTGGCAGTGACGTCATCCTGTCGCCACCAACTATTTCCAGGTGCCGCACTTTGTGTGAGGCACCACAAGCGCTTTTCTGGGTGAGTGGGGGGCCCTGTGGGTGAGTGTGGGGGCCCCCCACAGGAATGCCCCGCATTGGGCCCCGCCACACCTAGAGCCGGCCCTGCCTTGGGGACCTCTTGCCTGTCAGAGTAGACCGTTCCACCTTGAACTGGTGGTTTGAGAAATACTGGCATAGACCGGAGTGGATAGAGAAGTTTTTACTCCTGCTTTTCACATGGGAATGTCAGTCAGCGGATGTGAAATCGACTAGCAATAGATTCAGGGCAGTTGAAAGGTACACAGCATGTTCGGAATCCGCTGTTAGACTCACAGTTTCCATTTTTAGAAAAATACTTTCTGTTTTTTCCTCTGTTCACCCGAGCGTGGTGGCAAGCACATTGACGACTGCAAGTATCGCCAAGAGAAGGGGGAACGTTTTCTAGGATTACTTTTAACACCTTGGAAAGGGGATAGCGTGGTTTGTTTTTGGTTTTTGGCCCCGTTTTCAAAGAGTAACGAGTTTTCAAATTAGAGCGTCCTGCGCTTGCTGCAGTGTGCCCGTCAACTGTGTGCCAGCATGTACCGAGGTTGTGAAAAGGAGGTGGGAACGCTGTGAATTGCGACTGAAATGTGCGAATGAGATTCAGGGTGTTCTTCTTCCCTGCTTGGTTGAGAAGCACCGTCCTTTGTAAAAGGAACCCTGTAGGAACAGGCCCATCTAGCCCAGCATCTTAAGAACATCAGAAGAGCCCCACTGGATCAGGCCAAAGGCCCATCTAGTCCAGCTTCCTGTATCTCCCAGAGGCCCACCAGGTGCCTCAGGGAGCACCCAACACCGCAAGATACCTGCATCCTGTTGCCACACCCTTGTATCTGGCATTCTGAGGTAAAATTCTGAGGTAAATAAAATAGAACGTGCTCTCCTGTCTTTGGGGAGGCAGCTATAATAACTTGCAACTCAGTCTGGGCCTTAAGAATAGAAGAAGAGCCCTACCAGATCAGGCCAAGGGCCTACCTAGTCCAGCTTCCTGCATCTCACAGTGGCCCACCAGATGCCTCAGGGAGCACCAGAGACAATAAGATGCCTGCATCCTGTTGCCACTCCCTTGCACCTGGCATTCTGAATCAGCCTACTTTTAATGCAAGGAGGCAGAACTCCTTGCATCACGGCCTATACCCCATGATGGACTTTACCTCCAGAAATCTGTCCAATCCCCTTTTAAAGGCAATGGTCAAGAGCGCCGACTCTCGACTTTTGCTGACTGTTCCATGAACTCCTCAGTAGCACAAAGTGCGTTTCCTCAAATAACAACGAGATGCCATAGTTTTCCGAGTTCTATGCTGAGTGGTTTACATATGGGTATGTTAATTGCATGGGGACGTGGTGGTGCAGTGGGTTAAACTACTGCTGCTGGGCTTTCTGACCGGAAGGTTGGGAGTTCAAGACCGTGCGACGGAGTGAGCTCCTATTGCTTGTCCTAGCTCCTGCCAACCTAGCACCTAAAAATGCAAGTAGATAAATAGGGACCACTTCGGTGGGAAGGTAACGGCGTTCCATCCCCTACAGTCGTCACGACTAGACCTTTTGGTCATGGGGACCGAATCTTTACGTTTATTGCCCTTGTGCCTTAAGGTTTCCCATTCCTTGTGGAAGCATTTAAGAAATGGCGAGGGATTTTGAAGGACAAAATAATTTTATTCCTCCCGGTCTGCTTTTTTTTTTTTGCAGGAAGGAAGCACAGACGACTTAGGTTTCAATTCTGTGCGCGTTTGTGTGCTCATAACATTGATTTTTGTGCCCGAGTTAAAGAACCCCATGACTTCTGTATGCACAGATGCGATTTAGCCCATTTTGCAAGGAAAATTGTGAGATGTGCACCTTATTCCCAAGGATAATGTCTTGGAACAGCCTACTGTTGACCAAGAATACAGGCATCCTTCTTGAATCAAGTCTTCTTCTTGTTGTTGTTCAGTCGCTAAGTCGTGTCCGACTCTTCACCACCCCCTGGACCGCTGCACGCCAGGCCTCCCTGTCCTCCACTAGCTTCTGGAGTTCGCCCAATTTCACGTTCATCGCTTCGGTGACACTCTCTAACCATCTCATCCTCTGCCGCTCCTTCTCCTTTTGCCTTCCATCTGTCCCAGCATGAGGGTCTTTTCTAAAGAGTCCTTTCTTCTCATGAGGTGGCCAAAGTCTTTGAGCTTCGGCTTCAGGATTTGTCCTTCCAGGGAGCAATCAGGCTTGACTTCCTGGAGGATTGACCGATTGGATCTCCTTGCAGTCCAGGGGACTCTCAAGAGTCTTCTTCAACACAATTCAAAAGCATCTATTCTTTGGCGCTCCGCCTTTCTTATGATCCAGCTCTCACATCCATACTTTGACTAGGCAAACCTTTGTTGGCAGGGTGATGTCTCGGCTTTTTATTAAGTTGTCTAGGTTCACCAAAGCTTTCCTCCCAAGAAGTAAACGTCTTTTAATTTTATGGCTGCAGTCACCATCTGCGGTGATCTTGGAGCCCAGGAAAACAAACTCTGTCACTGCTTCCATTTGAATCAAATCTTAGAAAGCTGCAGTTATTGGCAACTTGGTAGGAAATTGATTTGTTTCTCTCGATTTTACAGGGGACCAGCGAAGTTATCACGGGAAGGAGAACGTGGATTCCAGGCATAATCGTGGTCGAGGAGGGGACACAACCCGCTTTCACACAGTCAACGTGGCACAACCTGTCCGGTTTAGCAGTAAGTTGCAGACTTGGAAACAAGGTCCACACTCTGTAGCTCGGGGCGTATCAGGCCGGATAGCATTCATAGCGCCTGTGAAGGGCTGGAAGTGATGTCATACAACAGGAAGTGATGTCATTAAGCAGATGAGCGCCCTTAGAGATACTGTTGAGCTATTGTGATAGTGCTGAGCTCCAAAATAGTTCTTCATTAAAAGACTTGTTTGTGCCCACTGTAGAACTAGGGCTTGGGGCATTATCTTACCCCAAAGAAACTGACGCATGAGTCTCGCCTCTTATGGGGAATGACTAATCCAGAGATCTTCTATAAAACATGATGTTCTTTTCTTTCTTGGCTTAATAGAAATTTCTGTACTCTACGTCCAGCAGGGACGTGGCAGTCTTTTTGGGATGGCTTGCTGGGTTTTAATGTGTGTTGGTTCTCCCTGCCAGCAAGAAACACTTTTCTTATTAGAGTTGTATTTCATCAGGGGTGCTGTAGATATTCAGGCGCATCATCTTCCCGCTAATGAGTTACTTGCAGATAATGTCGTTTTGGGTTGTAAGAAGACGAAAGGAAGGATCCCTGCTCAGCTTCTCTTGGGAATGGTTAGATTTTCAATGGATAGGAAGAGCCCTGCTGGATAAGGCCAAAGGCCCATCTAGTCCAGCTTCCTGTGTCTCACAGGGGCCCACCAGATGCCTCAGGCAGCACACAAGAAAACAGGCTGCCTGTATTCTGTTGCCACTCCCTTGCACCTGGCATTCTGAGGTAAATTTCTGAGGTAAAATTCTGAGGTAAATAAAGCGATTTTGCCATCCTGTCTGTAGGAAGGGAGCTGCAACCCAATCTGGGCCTTAAGAAAATAAGAAGAGCCCTGCTGGATCAGGCCAAAGGCCCATCTAGTCCAGCTTCCTCTCATAGTGGCCCACCAGATGCCTCAGGGAGCACACAAGACAACAAGATGCCTGCACCCTGTTGCCACTCCCTTGCATCTGGCATTCTGAAGTAGCCTACTACTAACGCAAGGAGGTTGCACAGCCCGTCATGGCCTGTAGCCCACGATGGACTTTCCCTCCAGAAATCTGTCCAGTCCCTTTTTAAAGGCACCCAGGCCAGACACCCTCACCACCTCCTGTGACAAGGAGTTCCACAGCTTAATTACCCGCTGGGTAAAGAAGTATTTCCTTTCATCTGTTCTAACTCTCCGTTTGAGTGAATGTCCCCTGGTTCTGGTGTTGTGAGAGAGGGAAAATAATTATTTCTACATGGGGGGGGGGGTTGGAATTCAGCCACGTGCACGCCCCCTCCAGCCTGAAATGGTGCATCTCCAGCAGATGCTGAGCTATGGGCCTACCCTGCAGAGTCGTCGCTGCAGGCAACTTTAGCCGCCAAGCCTCAGGTGGCGATCCTAACAGTGGGGGGCGCTTTGTCTCCCTTCTCTCCTTCATGCTTCCTAGGGAAGTGTCCATCAGGGTGGCATCACTACGAGGGCACGGCCAGTTGCTACAGGGTCTACTTGAGCGGCGAGAACTACTGGGACGCCGTGCAGACGTGTCAGCGGGTGAATGGGTCGCTGGCCACCTTCACCACCGACCAGGAGCTCAAGTTCATCCTGCAGCAGGAGTGGGACTCGGAGGAGAAGGCCTTCGGGAGGAAGGACCAGCGGAGGTGAGTGAGCGTGCTCCGGAAAAGGAGGAGGGTCTGTTCGTCATCGCGTGGAGAAAACATTTTGCGTTATCCTCCTCATCAAACAGTATTTATATACCGCTTTTCAACACGAAGTTCACAAAGTTGTTTATAGTCTAATAATAAATAATAATAAATAATAATTAGTAATTAATAATTATTAATAATTAATTAATATTTAATAATAATTAATAATAATTAATAATGGGATTTTAGAATTCAAACTGATCGGCATTTACAACACAACACACCAGATATAACGGTGGTTGGAAAGGAAAAAAAGTATGGCTTATAGACCTCGCCATACCTGGTGATAGTCGAATTGAAGACAAAGAACGTGAAAAAAAATCATAAAATACAGGGACTTGACAATTGAAATTGGAAGATTATGGCAAAAACGATCCAAAGTAGTGCCAATCGTCATCGGGGCACTTGGATCTATTTTGAAAAATCTACAAAAACATCTAGAAACTTTGAAGACCAATGATATAAGAACATCTGACCTACAAAAATCTACCCTGTTGGGAACATCATGCATCTTACGCAGATGTTTGGAGAACTCTTAGGCTCTTGGTTAGAGCTTGAATTGCCAACAAAAGTCCAGTCTGTGATATTTGTGATCTTTTTATCATTTTGACTATGCATATGTTAATGATAATAAAAGTTACATGGCTCCCAAATACTGAAGCTCAAGCTCAAAGACTTTGGCCACCTCGTGAGAAGAGAGGACTCCTTAGAAAAGACCCTCGTGCTGGGAACGATGGAAGGCAAAAGGAGAAGGGGGCGGCAGAGGAGGAGATGGTTAGAGAGTGTCACCAAAGCGATGAACATGACATTGGGCGGACAAGCTAGTGGAGGACAGGGAGGCCTGGCATGCTGCGGTCCAGGGGATCGCGAAGAGTAGGACACGACTTAGTGACTGAACAACAACACATGGCTCCCTGTCCCCAAAGGGTTCACAATCTAAAAAAAATGCAGGACACCACCAGCAACAGCCACTAGAAAAGACACTGCACAGAGGTGAAGAGGGACAATTAGTATCCCTTCGCTAAATCTAAGAGGAACACCCCTTGGAAAAGTGCCTCTTGCCCAGTTAGGAGGGCCTGCTTCCATTTATACACCTAACTCACTTCCACTTATACAGGTTGAGCATCCCAATGCCAAAATGCTCCAAAATCGGAAACTTGGAGCGCCAAAGTGGGAAAATCCTCATGAGGAGGTTGCAATCAAAATGCAGGTGCCAAACAGTTTATTCAGCCCCCCCAATGGAAAAAGGACCTTCCCTGCCCACTTCAGCTGTGCCATCTCTTTTCTCCCCAAGCCCTGATTCCCCCATGCAAGCATGCCCCCAGGGTAATAAAGGAGCTCTCGTTACGTGTATGCAAATTTTCCAAAATCTGGAAGAAAAAAAAGAAGCCAAAAACACTTCTGGTCCCAAGCAAATCAGATTAAGGATTGTCAACCTATAATTGCATTTGAATCCGAGACCACAAAATCGGCATGTGTTCAAAATTGGCTAACTGGGGAAGAGGCACTTTTCCAAGTGATGCTCCTCTTCTATTTAGCAGGGGGAGAGCAATTGTCCCTCTTCACCCCTGTGCAGTGTCTTTTCTAGTGGCTGTTGCTGGTGGTTCTTGTTTAGATCGTGAGCCCTCTTGGGATATGGAGACCCTCAAGGCAGCTAAAAAGGTAAAGGTTTCCCCACGACCAAATGGTCTAGTCGTGACCGACTGTAGGGGGCGGTGCTCATCTCCGTTTCTAAGCCTGTAGAGCCGGCGTTTGTCCGAGGACAAGCTTCCGTGGTCATGTGGCCAGCATAACTATATGCCGTAGCGCACGGAACGCCGTTACCTTCCCACCAAAGTGGTCCCTATTTATCTCTTTGCATTTAGGTGCTTTCGAACTGCTCGGTTGGCAGGAGCTGGGACAAGCAACGGGAGCTCACTCTGTCAAAGCAGCTAACAATAGGCTAAAAATGCATAAATATAAGCTATATTGGAGACTGCTAACTGGGCAAGAGGCACTTTTTCAAGTGGTGCCCTCTTAGATTTAGCAGGGGGAGAGCTATTGTCCTTCTTCATCCCTGCGCAGTGTCTTTTCTAGTGGCTGTTGCTGGGGGTGTTCTGCATATTTTTTTTTTTTTTGGTTTTTTAGATTGTGAGGTCTTTGGGGACAGGGAGCCACTGAACTTCATTATTACTCTTTGCCTATAAACCGCTTTGTGAACTTTGTGTTGAAAAGCGGTATATGCAGTAAGTACGGTTGATTTGAGAGATAGATTGATGCTCTTTTACAGGATTGTGTATCTGTCAAGCTGGTTTCCCTCTTAATTTGTACGGGTCAGTCTGCATATTGGCCAAAGGGATTGCACCTCTACTTGGTCAGAATCCTATACATTATGATGTTTTCAGTATATCAATTTCTTTGTAAATGAAAAAGCCTGTTTTTTTTTCCTGAAAGATGTTTATTACAAGAGTGACACTGTGTGTTTTGTGTTTGTGTTTCTCTTTAACTGTCTCTTTTGGAATTTTACAAGAATTTATTCTTCTATGTCCCATTGCAGATTCTGGGTTGGGTATCAATTTGTCATCACCAACCGGAATCATTCCCTAGAAGGTCACTGGGAGGTTGCTTATAAAGGTAAGAGCCTCTAATGAGAGATGGCTTTTCAGGGGGCTTAAGCAAGGCTCAAAGCCGGGCGTGGGTTGCAGCGACTCTCTTTGTGCGTATGCCTCTTGCTTGGCAACGCGGCTCCTTTCGATGGCAGAAAAGCCTCCAAGGGAGCAATAAGTGCTGCACTTGGAAGTGGTAAAAAGCTGCGAGGAGAGGGGGGAAGAATGGTTGCTATTAGCTCCACAAAGCTCTATACCCCGTCATGAATATTGGCTGCTGTTGCTGTTGGGGGATTGGGGCATGGGGGATGGCGGGAAGAGGGGGGGCTGGGCCCGCAACTGCATTTCGGAGCCCCGAATGGCTCCGTGGGAGTTTGTCACTCGCCGCTCCAGTTGTGGCCCCGCCCAGCTTCCTCCGTTCCTTGGACCGCTTTCTGCTGCTTTGGATCGCTGCCTTATTTCTGTTGACTTTGGTTGAGCTTCGTGCAAACCTGTTTGGAAAAATTTGGTTTTACTCTGGTGCAGGCGTGTGTGTGTGTGTGTGTGTGTATCTTGCAGTGCTGGGTGAACTGACAGCAGCGTAATAGGAAATCTAACCAAATATAGCATTTTGCTGAACTCGGCTGCATTTGGGGGGGGGGGGCTGTGTAGCATTTGCCAGTTTTTCTTGTGGCTCGATTGCCATCTAGTGGCCAAAATGCCGATTGCAATTATGACTCGAGGAAAGCCCTGATGCAGCAGCCCAGGGACCCATCTAGCCCTGCATCCTGTTTCCGATGTGATGGTCCAGCTGCATCTTGGAAGCCTTGAAGCTAGAGGAAAAAGGCATGCTTCTCTGCCTGCATTGCTCCTTTGCGTGCAGCCGGTATTCAGAGACAGACCACCACTGAACCCCAACAGTAATACCTAGCTGTGGTGGCTAGTCACGATTAACAGAACAGACTTCACAAAAAGTCCACTTTGTAAGCCACCCCAGCTGGTAGCCATCCCCATCTCTTGTGGCAGTGAGTTCCACAGACTTCCTGTACCCTAGTGAAAATCCTCAGCTGTTCTAATGCATGTCAAATTGAAGCTTCTGCTGAGATTGGGTGGTTTTTCTTTGGTTTTTTTTGGGGGGGGCATATGGAGTTTAGATGGGTGGACATTAAGGTGGATTCTCAGGGATGTGTGTGTTTATTATTTATTATTTATTTAATTATTTATATTTATTTAATTTATATTTATATTTATTAATATAATTTATATTAATTAAATTTATATTTATTTAATTATTTATATTTATTTATATTATTATTTATTATTTACTAGCTGTTTGTTACCCGGCGTTGCCCGGGGGACAAAGTATCCCCAGCGTGTAGTAGGAGAAGGAATGCATACAGGGACAGAATCAAGCAAAGGAGCATACTGAAATTGTCACACGCACTGCTCAATGTCTGCAGGTCCCGTGGCAGTGTGAGAAACTCACAGTAATGTTAATTTAACTCAAACCCTGTCTGTAACCCACATTGTTAGTTTCCCCTCCAGGAGGAAGAATAAATATGAGGAGACAGGGACACAATCAGGTACAAGGGCAAACTGGAGCAGTCATACTCACTGACCAATGTCTGCAGGTCGTGTGTTAGGATAGCACTGAAGTATGAGAAAGTGGAAGAGGTGGCCAGCTAGCTCGCTGGAAATAGGTCCCTCTCAGATCCGACTGGGTGCTGGAACTCTCTGGATCATTTGCAACTCTTTTAAGCCAGTTTCACTTTTGGTTTGGCTTTGTGAATCACATAACCTGCAGAATCGTTTCTGACCACAGGGTGGCAGCAGACCTGTAGCCCAATGCAATCCCTTTGGTTCCTGACAATCTGGCCCCGCTCCCCAAAAAACGGGGGGCTGTAGGGGGGTCTGACCCCCGCAGTGTTCTTTGCCAGGCTGCAAGGTACGTGTGTGCCAAGTTTCGTGGCTGTGGGTCAAGGCACGGAGACGCCTATAAATAACATACATACATACCCACATACATACACACACACACATACACACGTCCGTTTTTATATATATAGATTATTTATTATTTAAAGTGCAGTTAGGAAGCAAATGTCAGGCCCTCCAGGTATAGGTACCTGTTTTTGTAAGCTTCAGGTTGGTCTTAAATTGATCAATGATGCAGGGGTTTTAACGTGGTTGAATTTGTTTGGGACTTGACAAGGCTGCTTTAAGCCTGTATTTATTAGCCCCCAATGCCATGCTTTGGGAGGGGGTACTCACCCTTGATGGTTGTGGTTACTACAGCACTGGGGCTTCAAAGAAAAGAGAGCCCCACCTTTTTATCCTACTGCAAGCATTGCTGGTGCTCTGCTTATTTCCCAGTGGCTAATTCATGTTGGTCCTCATTTTTTTTTTCTCTTTAGAGTGACCATGCAGTGTAACATAGAGTCATCGGGCATGTTCTCAAGAAGGAATAGGCTCTGACTTTTAGCAATGTGATCAGGGCTTCGACCATGGCTGAAGTTTCTGCTGCCTGCCAAAAAGCACATATAAAGCCAAAACCATTGCCCTTCTCCTGTGCATGGATTCAAGACCTCTGATGGCAACCAGAGGCAAGGTCGGCTTAATAGCCTGAATTTAGGTGCCAGAATATTGGCCTTATTTTAAAAAGTCCACCTTGGTTTAAGGCCAGGGCAGGATCTGCCGGAATGTTCCGTGACTATTTAGACATGCCCTTTGTTGTTGTTCAGTCACTGAGTCGTGTCCGACTCTTCACGACCCCCTGGACCACAGCACGCCAGGCCACCCTGTCCTCCACTAGCTTCTGGAGTTCGCCCAACTTCATGTTCATCGCTTCGGTGACACTGTCTAACCATCTCATCCTCTGCCTCCCCCTTCTCCTTTGGCCTTCCATCTTTCCCAGCATGAGGGTCTTTTCTAGAGAGTCCTCTCTTCTTATGAGGTGGTCGAAGTATTGGAGCTTCAGCTTCAGGATTTGTCCTTCCAGGGAGCAATCAGGTTTGACTTCCTGGAGGATTGCCCAGTTGGGTCTCCTTGCAGTCCAGGGGACTCTCAAGAGTCTTCTCCAGCACCATAATTGGAAAGCATCTCTTCTTCGGCGCTCCGCCTTCCTTATGGTCCAGCTCTCACAGCCATGCCCTTACCTGGTTCCAAAAGTGGCCGGACTCCAGAAGACATCTCTTTATAACCCAACCATGCTGTGTCGTTCCAGGATCGTCGGAAGTGTTCCTGCCCCCGAACCCCACGTTTAGCACGGCCGTGTCCGAGGTCGAGAACATCCTTTGCGCCCAGTTCCAGTGTTCCCACTTCCCGACCCTTCGGCACCGCGGTTTTCACAGCTGGTATGCTGAAAACTGCTACGAGAAATCGTCGTTCCTCTGCAAAAGGAGTGAGTTGGGCTGTGCTCTTGCTTTGTATACAGAATAAAGGAAAACGTGGGGCTGCCGTTGGGCAGTGGCGTAGCTACCTATGGGATGGGGGGTGCAGTGTGTTCTGCCAAATTCCCTGCTGGGCCTCCCCAAGGGCCCCAATGCCCACACTAGGCTAACTGGTTTCCCCTCCAGAGCAGCCTCAGAGATAGGCAAGGGGGAGGGGGTTCCGTCACCCACTGGGCCTCCTCCCTTCCAGTAGCTTTGCTTGGGATCACTGGCTGGCCAGCCTCCTCCAGACTGTCCTCATCACCAGCTTAGCTCCAGATACCCTAGTTTAGCACCAACAAACCCCACCACCAAACAATAGGCAGTCAGCTTGCCTAAGCCACAACTGCCTCCTCCATTTGGTGGCTCCAGAGGCGTGGCAGCAGCGGTGTTATGCTGCCGGAACGCTGGGCGGGGCATCCGGGTGATCGACAGCCCGCCCGTCACGTTCTGCAGCGTTACGCCGTTTGCGTAACCAATTACGCCGCTTGCGTACGTTACGCAAACGGCGGAACGCAACGGGCGGGCTGTCGATCACCCGGATGTCCCGCCCAGCGTTCCGGCAGCATAACACCGCTCCGTGGCAGCCATACAACAATTCCCAATTGTCTCCCACGGTTACTCCCTACAATAATCCAGTCAGTCCATCAGTCTGTCCAACAGTCCTTCAGGCGGGCAGTCCAGCCAGCACTCTGTCAGTCCAGCAATCCGTCCATCCAGCACCTACCTGGTGCTACTCCTCCAGCACCTACCCAGGTGCTTTACTGCAGCTCCTGCCTCCAACTTTATATTGAGGCCAGCCAATCAGTGTCTGTTGTTGGGCAGGCTTTAATTCATCAGCCACACCCTTTTTCCCCTGTGCCAACCTCCCTTCAGAGCCAGAGCCCTCATCAGTCTGCAGCTGTGTTCCTGCTGCAGGAGGTCTGGGATTAACCCCGTAATCCCTGATTTCCCTGGACAAGGGGCCATTGCTGATACCCTTCCCTATATCCTCGGGGTATCTCCGGCCTTTTCCAATACACAGTGCCGCAGGGGCCATCCTTGGGAGTGGTGGTGTCACCACCGAACCCCAAATTTCAGTGGTATTGAAACTTTTTAGAATGGGACCGACTTTTTAGAATGGCCCTGGTGTCGGGACCCACCGGAGGTGATGCCATTAACCTGGAAGTGATGTTGTGGCAGGAAGTGACATCCTCAAGCAGGAAGTGACATCATTGTCACACAATGAAATACCCCCCCTTGAAATGCAAATGGGCCTCCTTGAACTGCAGCAATTGTCCAACCGCGAAACACCCCTGGCAGAAAGCAAGACGAGGACAAAATGCAATGTAAAAGCACTGAACGGAAAACAACGTTTTTAAAAACCTGTTATCACGCACAAAAGGAACATAACAAGGTCTCCAGTTTCCAAGATGGCTGCTCCCAGCTTTTCCACGACCCGCCAAGTGGGTCCCAACCCACAGTTCGAAAAACAGTGACGTAACAAATTGTTTTGAACGTGTGAACTGAGGGCTGTACAGCAAGTCCTCACTTAAAAGTTGTTTTATCTTAAGTTGCTGCTGAGGGGAAAAAAAATCTATTCCTGGCCGGGGCCATTGTTGGGCGTGGAGTTTGCACATTGTTCCCACCTGTGCGTTTTTTTCATAGCCTGGAAAGTTCATGTTCATTTCAGTGCTTAATATGTTAAGCATATTAAGTGTTTTGGGTCTTTAAAAGAAGGTAAAGTTCTCCCCACGACCAAATGGTCTAGCCGTGACCGACTCCAGGGGGCGGTGCTCATCTCCGTTTCTAAGCCTGTAGAGCCGGCGTTTGTCCAAGGACATATTTCTGTGGTCATGTGGCTGGCATGACTCTACGCCGTAGCGCATGGAACGCTGTGACCTTCCCGCCCGAAGTGGTCCCTATTTATCTACTCACATTTTTAGGTGCTTTCAAACTGCTAGGTTGGCAGGAGCTAGGAGAAGCGACAGGAGCTCCCTCTGTCGCGCAGTCTTGAACTCCCAACCTTCTGGTCAGAAAGCCCAGCAGCAGCAGTTTAACCCACTGCGCCACCACATCCTGTGGGTCTTTATTTAGAAGTTTTATTTCCATGACCAGAAATACGCTGTAGGAACGTATGCTTATGTATGTTGCTTATGTATATTGATTAGCCTACAGTGAAGTTGGTGTCATCTCAAATTGACAAGATCAACAACTTTAAGTGAGGGCTTGCTGTGCAGATGTTCTCAGTCACGTGCGTAGGTTGAAACATGTTAAATGAAAAGATCTCGCTGGCGTTGAGCAGAGGATGACAGATCCTTGCGCTTGTTCCCGTTTCAGGCCAAACCTGCGTGGATATAAAAGACAACATTGTGGACGAAGGGTACTACTTCACCCCAAAGGGAGACGACCCCTGTTTGAGCTGCACATGCCACAATGGCGAGCCAGAGATGTGCGTGGCGGCCCTGTGTGAGCGGCCACAGGGCTGCCAGCACTATAGCAAGGACCCCAAGGAGTGCTGCAAATTTACCTGCTCAGATCCAGGTAAGGGTTTTTTTCTTTTTCTTGGTGTAAAACCTCATTCCTGCACCCTCCATCCTTGTGGTGGTGGTGTTCGGTTCCGTGACTATTTAGACATGCCCTTTATTGTTGTTCAGTCGCTAAGTCGTGTCCGACTCTTCGCAACCCCCTGGACCGCAGCACGCCAGGCCTCCCTGTCCTCCACCAGCTTCCGGAGTTCGCCCGACTTCATGCTCATCGCTTCGGTGACACTCTCTAACCATCTCCTTGTCTGCCTCCCCCTCCTCCTTTTGCCTTCCATTGTTCCCAGCACGAGGGTCTTTTCTCAAGAGTCCTCTCTTCTCATGAGGTGGCCAAAGTACTTGAGCTTCAGCTTCAGCATTTGTCCTTCCAGGGAGCAATCAGGCTTGACTTCCTGCCCGATTGGATCTCCTTGCAGTCCAGGGGACTCTCAAGAGTCCTCTTCCAGGACCATAATTCAAAAGCCCTTGAGTTACTCCTGGCTTAAACCTTTTAGCATCTTTTCAATCTTGCTAGGAAAAAAAAAATCCTGGTCAGCATTTGTAAGGAGAACCTGAATGCTTTCTTGCTTAGGTGAAAATCGGCCCGTCACCTTTTTCCCGTTCTTTTCTGTGGCCCGAAATGTGGAGCTGGTCGTGACACTGGGTTGGTGGCTGGTGGAGGATTTGCTTTGTATGCAGGCGGTTCTGGGTTCAATTCCTGGCATCTCCAGGTAGGGCTCGGAAAAAGACCCCTGTCCGACACCCTGGAGAACCGCTGTCAGTCAGTCGGCCAAGAATCTGACTTCCTGTGTCTCTCCCCCGGCCTGTGTCCTCAGGGAAGGATTCTAGTTAACAACGTCAGCAGTCGCACACTACTTCTGCAATAGCTGGAACGGAAGAACTTCTTCCAAGTTCTTGCCAAGCAGGAAATTGGATCTGAAATTTCAATCCCCCCTCATGTGCGTTTTAACACCCAGAGTGCCCCCTAAACAGATTTGCTAGTATTGGAAAATCAGATTCAATGCCTGCTTAATGCTATTTGTACCGGGCAACACAGATGAAACAGTTTCACCAACTAAGGGTTTACCTGAACAGAATTCTCCGCTGACGCAATTACCTTCACTTCTCACAGGGCTCCTCGTGTTTTTGGAATCTAGAATTAAAGCGTCTTCCGTCTGAGGTTCAAATCAAAAGGTTTTATTTCCCTTTAGCATATAGTGCATCAGGCAAGCTGGCGTTTTATCTCTCTTGGTACTGGGGGAAAAACAGTTGGAGTCCGATTTTTATTTGTTGATGTATTTGTGACAGTGTCTTCTTTTGTGTCCCAGATGATGCTGGATTGGTAGCACATACGAAAATTACAGGTGTGCCCTTGTTATCTGTGTGGCTTCGTGCTTCTCCCCCCCCCCCAGAATGCCTTCTAAGGGCCGAAAATTGGTTCTCGGCCAAAAACTGGAAGTGACTGTTTTCAAGCCCTGTTTTCAAGCCCTTAGAAGGCATTTTGAGTGCTGGGGAGGAAGCACGCTGATTCCACGGTCCTCAGAAACACCCTCCGGACATGACTGTTGGGTGGTATGGCAATTTGTTGAGGACCCCCCCCCAAAAAACAGGAAGTTATGCAATTAAGCAGGAAGTGACATCATTAAGCCTGTAAAAACCCATGTACAATATGTAAACCGCCATAGGTTGTTTTCAGGTATGTGAAAACACCTTGGAATTTTTTTTTCTTCAAAAACACATTTCTCTGTTTGGAGGTTCCCTGAAAATGTTGCAAAAAAAAAATGCAACTTTTTAAATGTTGTGCAAACGCATCTATGGAAGTAAATGGAGTCTCCAAGACCCCCTGAAAATGAGCTTGCTACCTCCAGGTTGAGACTCACCGTGTTAAATGGGCTCTGGTTAGTTTCTTTCCATCGTGGCGGGAGAGGAATAGTCTGCGAGTTTTCCTTTCTTGGTTTTTGTCTGCCAAAGTTGTGAGGTTGCCTGCTGGTGCGTTGACCTCGGTGGAACGAAACCGAACAGAGCAAAATTGGCGTCTGCGTCTGGTTTATGCTTTGCAGTTGGAACGTGCCTGTCTGCCTCTCCCCCGAATTTGGTCCTCTCTATACTATTCTCCCTGCATCCTTTGCATCTCAAATGCAAAGGCCTGGCTGCTCTTAACAGAAAGCGCTGGAATGAGAGTAGTGGCTGTGAATTTGATTTGTGGGTTTGGGGATATTGTGGATATTCAGAATTCAAGAACCGGGACCACTTTTCAGTTGTCATTACCGTGACAGTCGGACAGACTGAAAAGGCGATCCCTTTTTCTTACAAATCTCTGCTTCCTGAACTTGCAAATGTTTTTCTTCAAACTTCTGCCTGAATGGTCACCAGAGAATGATTTCTTTTGTGTGTCTCTCTCTCTTTTTACCTTGATGACTTTCCTTGCTGAATTGATTCCTTCGCAAAGTCTTGCCATTGCTAGTTAACAGTTTGCCTTAAGTAAAGCCTGGCTGGATCGGGCCAAAGGCCGGCCTAGTTCAACAGGCTGCCCCAGAGACACCGAAGGTATCTGCCGTTTCTTCCCTGCAGCAAGTATAACTTGTGGTCATTTGTGTGCTGTTCTTACGGACTCTTTCCTTGTGACGAGGCGCCCATCGAATTTTGGCAGCAACGCTCCTAGTTTCCATCTATCTTCCCACCAGGCATCCCTCCTCTTGGCTTCCCCCAAATTGAGTTGGCTTCGGCTCTGGCTCCCTGTTCTGTTCTTAAAAAGGTAAAGATTTCCCCACGACCGAATGGTCTAGCCGTGACCGACTGTCGGGGGCGGTGCTCATCTCCGTTTCTAAGCCTGTGGAGCCGGCGTTTGTCCAAGAACAAGCTTCCGTGGTCATGTGGCCGGCATGACTGTACGCCGTAGCGCACGGAACGCCGTCACCTTCCCACCGAAGTGGTCCCTATTTATCTACTTGCATTTTTAGGTGCTTTCGAACTGCTAGGTTGGCAGGAGCTGGGACGAGCGATGGGAGCTCACTCCGTCGCGCGGTCTTGAACTCCCAACCTTCCGGTCGGAAAGCCCAGCAGCAGCGGTTTAACCCGCTGCGCTACCTATTTTTCAAGGCTCTCATTTGTCCCTCGATTTCTTTTTGTTGTGCTTTATCGTTCTGTTTGAGCCCAACCTCTTCTTCTTGCTTGGTCCTCGCCTTTGCCCGGCGTCACCAGATCTCTCTCGGCTTCCTCTTCCAGATGGCAACAGCCTGTTCGACTCCATGGCCAGCGGCATGCGCCTGATCGTGAGCTGCATCTCCTCCTTCCTCATCTTGTCCCTGCTGCTCTTCATGGTCCACCGGCTGCGGCAGAGGCGCAGGGAGCGCATTGAGTCCTTGATTGGGGCCAACCGTAAGTAGTCCCCGTCCTTTGCTTGCAGCCTTTCAGTGCCGACAAGCCATCATGGTGCCCCTGAGCTTTTCTCAGGCAGGTTCTTTTGCCTTGCTCCTGCCTGTGACTGGTCTGTACCATACGGCAGGAAGTGACGTCATCAAGCAGGAAGTGCTGTCATTGTAACCAGTGAAAATGACACTCCTGGAATGCAAACCGGCATTCTTGGAACTGCGGCAATTGCACAACCGCGAAACATCCCTGACAGAAAGCAAGATGAGGGCCAAACACGATGTAAAAGGACTGAACTAAGAATTTTAAAAAAAAAACCTTGGCTTGGGAATTCAATCTGCTAACACTCACAATGGGGATATAACAAATGTGAGGTCTGCAGTTTCCAATATGGCTACTCCAAGCCTTCCGCAACCCACCTGGCATCAGGTCACGGCCCACAGTTTGAATAACGCTGATCTAAACTGTGCTGCGATACAAACAGTGGCATCACTGAGGGCGTCGCGGAAAGCATCGGGTGACATCGTAGGGGAGCAACACCAAAAAGACACTGTCATGGCTGGAACCCAACAAGGCTGCCAACGCTCCATCAAGAGTTCATGGGGGTCTGGGCCTACCCAAGACGACCCATTTTGAAGGGGCCGTTTTGCGCCCAACGAACGGCCTGCGTGGCAAAAAGAGCCATGCCGTGATAAAGCCTGTTTGATTTTGGCGTCTGCTTTCCTCCTCCTTGCAGTGCATCACTTCAACCTGGGGCGCCGGATGCCCGGCTTCGACTACGGACCAGACGGCTTCGGAACCGGCCTCACTCCGCTGCACCTCTCCGACGACGGGGAAGGCGGAGCTTTCCACTTCCACGATCCTCCTCCACCCTACACAGCTTACAAATACCCCACTCTCCAGCACCCCGACGACCCCCCTCCACCTTACGAGGCTTCCATCAACCCGGACAGCATCCTCTGTTCCCCCCCAGGTACGTGGCCGGATCACGCCTCTTCTCATCCCACCGTTCCCCCGTCACGTCCTCCCTGCGATGATGTGCTTGGCGATATTCCATTCCCCCGCAGCAAATGGTTTATTTGCCCGGCTGGTCCTCCTGATAAGTTCCTGGATAGCAGAGGTGGTCTGATTCGGCCTTCTCCATTCCTAATCGTGGGTTTGCCCGTCGCCACTAGGAGGCAGGGTCGAGCAGATCACATGGTCTCCTTCAGGCCCGGAGGGGTCTGATCTCCCCGTTTCAGTCCTGCCTTGCTAGAGAAAGGGTTGCAGATCAGCTTGCTCCCACGAGATTTTTTTTCTCCTCACCTTCCTATTTCTATTTTTCTTGCTCAATCTTTGAGTCTTACCTATCGGTCTGTCTCCTCTAAATTCTTTCTGGAGGAAGGGGTCATTCTGCCCTCCCTAGTTTGTTCTCTAACAGCGTTAAACATTTTGAACTGCGAAAGAAATTCATTTGAATTTCGATTTCATTTGAACTTACTTTCCTTGGGAGTTTTTAGCTGTAAATTTGGTGCCTCAATTTTACACTTTTTTTGGGGGGTGGGTGGGTTCTTGGTTTTTGGAAAGTTCCAGCCACCTCCTGTCTGTATCCAGACTCTCTTTCCTTCTATGGGAGTTTAAGTTTAGGGTTCTGTTCGGCTCGACAAAGAATTCTGGGAGATCAGAGCCCTCCGTGCGTGAAGGAGATCATGTGATCTGCTCGATCCTGCCTCCTAGTGGCAAATGGCAAACCCACAATTAGGAATGACCCCTTCCTACCCAGAGAACAAGACTTCCCAATACAAGGTAAGGAACTTGTTTTATCCCCAAGTATTTGCGGAGTCTCAGAGTTGTCAGACCATTTGAAGAAAAATCTACAATACAATAGGGTCACTTTGTTGAGGAAAACCAAGCAGAGAGCCACAAGTTGTCAAATATCCAAGGTTTCCATCAGGCTAGACCAGGGTTTCTCAATGTTTGTCCCCAGCCATACCATTTCGCATGGTCCACCTATTAGTAGATACATTCCCCCCCCCCCCCCAGTGATCAACCCAGAATGTGAAATAATGAGAATTTCTACCGAAAGCGCTGCATAAAACAAAATTTAGGTCAAAGCGCTTTTGCTTATTTTTGACAGAGCTTGACTCAAACTTAGATGAATTCCACCAAAAGAGCACCACTTTGGTTTACTCTTGACACAGTTTTGAGGAATCCCCAAATAGTTTTCAGGAAGGAATCAGGAGGAGGAGTGGCAGAAACAGGAGGAAGCTGGCTGAAACTTGCATGAACACACGTGTTCATCATTCACAGTGCATGCTGGGGCGACTTAAAACAGAATGTGGAAGTAGTAAGGATTGACAATGGCAGTGAGCAAGGAGCACAGTCCTGGTGTTGTTCCAGCCTTCTGATTCCCGCTCGCCTTTCCTTTGCAGACGGCGTCCATTCCCAAGCAGGGCAGACCAACCAGCCGTCGCTCGGAAGCGGGAACGCCTCCCCGCCGCTCACAGAGGAGTCCCTCCCTCCGTCGGTCGGGCCGTCCCCAGTGGAACTGGCAGACTCCGCGGACAGCAGCACCCTCCTGGTCCCTCCTGACATGCCCTTAAGCGACGGCACACCGGCAGAGACTCGCACAGGGAGCCGCCACAGTCACTGTTCTCTGAATACCATTGTATAGAGGAAAAAAAGGAGGAGGAAAAAAATTAAAAGCTTACTGCCGGTCAGAAATAAGTTTTGCACAGTTGTTTGCACACCAGATGTACAGGCGGATGCAAATCCACGGACTCGAACTTCAGAAATAAGCTCCACTTCTTGTGGCTCTCCGAACATGGCATTTTTTTCCCCTTTCTGTTCTAGTTTTAGGATGGTGCCTCTCTTGGCATTTTGCTGTCACTCTCTGTTTTAGTTGGGAGTTTGCCCCCCCCCTTTTTTTAATGGATCATGTCAGCCGCACCTTTTTTCCCCTCACTGGCTACGGAAAGAACGCAGAGGATTGTTCGTTTGTGTGTCTTTTTTTTCCTCACCCCAAGCATCGTTCTTCAAGAGGACGGAAAACATGGAGAGCTTTTTTGGCATCTCTTCCTGTTTTAAATTGTGGAAACTGGGAGATCTTATATAGCAAGGAGACGTTTCCTGAATTTATTTTTTTTGGGGGGGGGAATAGGGCTACAGGATCTAGAAGGCAAATGGGGATGAGGAGTGGGACGGAGTGACTCTTGCTGCCCCCTCACCCAAGATCTCGCTCTTCATCCTTGAACGCAGAAGAATTGGACCTCGGCTGGATTGGACCTTCTTTGAACCGAAGACAGGCCCCTGGCAGACAAAGGAGCTGAAGTAGAAGAAAAGAGAGAGAGAGACTGAGGCACAGTTGGTTCTGCCACCACCGTGGAGGGACAGTGTGGGTGCAAGGGTTTGTCAGGTGTTTCCTAAGAATAGATACAGCGAGTCAAACGGGCTCGGAGGGATGGAGGGATGCGACACACCTGTCCACTTATATGTCAAACGGCAGGTACTCGTACTGTGACTGGTAAGCTGTCGGTACCCGGATGTGGGCCTTTTAACAGACCTGGGGAGTTTCTTGGGGAAGAGGTGGTGTTAAGAATAACTCTGGAACTAAAAGGGGTTGGGGGGGGGAAATTGGTTGCTTGAACCCAGTGCTTCAGGCTTGTTCCCCTTTCCCTGGTTCTTGATTTCACCTAGATTTCCATCCTACGTATGTCTGCTCAGAAGGACGTCCCACTATGGTCCATGGGGCTGACTCTTGGGGAAGTGCGGATAGGATGTCAGCCTTTGTGGGATGGATCTAGTTTGCTTAGCCTTAAAGGATAACTAATTTGGGCAACGGGACATCAGCATGGGTAGCAGAGCAGTGTTGCTAATCCCCTGTGACATTGAGGTTGGGCTGTGCATCAAGTCATCTTCCTGTCTCCGTCACGGCCAACTTCGGACCCCGATGCTTATAAAACGGTTGCTAGAGGTGGGGATAGAAGTGACGATTCTGTGGCTCTGAATACGAACGTCGCCCATCGAATTAGCGCTCTGTCACACCCTAAATTGAGAACCGTTTTTCTCCCTCCTCCATGGAATGTAAGTGAGCTCCCCCACCCCGCGGCCCCCCAAGATTTCTCCAACAGAGTTTCTAAATGCAGAGCAAGTTCTGATCTGAGCCAAGGGGAAAGCTCGTGAATTTCCGAGCCGATTTCTGAGTTGAGTTGCCGCCCAGTCGGAGAGCACGGCCAGTTTTGGGTGGAAGAGGTTGCACTGCCCACCCTCCCATTAATGTGTTGCTCTTTTCTTATGAAAGGCAGGAAGCCTCGAGGGACTGGAGAGGAATACTGGGATTGGGGTTCAGGCAAGTGTTCCTTTGGGCCGATTTGCTGGCGAACAAGCGGGTTCTGGACCTTCTCAGGATGCCTTCCCATTTCATCTGGTACTTTTTTCCTCCTGGGATGCGGTCGGTACCCTGCTGTGTGCAAAACCCAAGACAGGGTGGACTCTGGGGGCGCAATCCTAAACCGAATTAGGCCGGCATAAGCTAAGCCAGCAAAGTTTGGCCAGCACAAGGGACACCTTAAAGGATGTTTGAACCACTCTGAGTCAGAGAGGCCAGCACACAGACGTGCACCATCCTCCCTGACTCCGAGAGTGGTCCAAACGCCACTCCCTTGTAT
>JAJKFI010032782.1:0-24574 GCA_029204185.1 Lerista edwardsae | reverse complement strand
AAGCGCTTTATGGTGGCCCTTGTGCTGGCCAAACTTTGCTTTATTTACCTCAGAATTTTACCTCAGAAATTTACCTCAGAATGAGTTAGGCTGGCATAAACTAAGCCAGCAAACCACTCTCGGGGTCAGAGAGGCCAGCACACAGACTTGCGCCATCCTCCCTGACGCTGGGGGTAGTCGAAAAGCGCTTTATGGTGGCCCTTGTGCCAGCCAAACTTTGTTGGCTTTGTTTAGGCCGGCCTAATTCCAGTTTAGGATTGCACTCTGAGTCTTTTTTGTTTTTAGGCTGAAGTTGTGGATCTGAAACACTGACCAAGCTAGGCGCTCTCGGTTGTGGCTGAGAGCTTGTTGGACCTCATGGCTTTCTCTGCAGAGTAGAAGGAGAGATTATCCACAGCAAGGGGTCATAGCACTGGCTCGCTCAGTGATGTTCTTCTCCTGCCACGGCACGTCGGTGTGTCGCGAGTGTTTCGTAGGTGTGCCATTGGAGTTTTGGGGGTGGAGGGTCATTTATTAGCAAGGTCATTGAGAGATGTGAATCCCCATTTCCGGCAATGCAGTGTATCTTGTCGGTTGTATGTAAAAAATGATGGTGTGTCCTAAAAAAATTAACGCCTTGTCAGTGTGCCTTGAGATGAGAGAGGTTGTAAATTGCCAGGCCAGTTTCATGTTCCTGCGGCCTGGTTGAAAACCATATTGGGCAACCTGCAGGTTTGGCAGCCCCCTGGCACAAGCTGTGACTTTTTCTGGTTAGAATCCCATGAGTGGAAATCATGTGAACTGTTACTAAAGTGGGTGGTCCCTGTTTCAGTTAAAAGTAGCCAAAACTGCCTCCCCCCCCCCAATAGAAAGAAGGGTTTTTAAACTCAAGGGAGATGCTCAGATGCCCAGCACATCTTTCAAAGTCAAATCCCTTTTTTCCTCCCCTCCCTCCCGGCCTTCCCGAAGGAAACGGTTTGTAAGGCGTTGGCGTGCACGAAGGGAAAGGCGAGAAAATTTATATGCTGCTTTTCAGCCAAAAAAAGCTCACAAAGCAGTTCACAGAGAAAATAAATAACTAAATGGCTCTCTAAAATTGGGACCTCCAAACTCGATGGCCATTTTTCAATGGACCAAAAGAGAGATTTATCCCACCCTTCCTTTGAGTAGCTCAAGTGTTTCTTTCTTCCTTATATCCTCACAACAACCTTGTGAGGTTGGTGAGACTGAGAGATAGAGATTGGCCCGGGACCACCCAGGAAGCTTCGTGGCTGAGCCAGGATTTGAACCCGGGTATTCCAGGTCTAAGAGCAGCCGCAGACAAATAAAATCCACTGCCTGACTGTTTGCTTCTAGCTCTCTGTCCGCTTGTGACGAGTCCTGCTTGTTTTAATGTAAAGATGAAGTTTCTAGACCATATGAGGATACCGATGCAGCTGAAAAATGTGATTTGAAAATGCTGCAGGAAAGTGTACAAGTGGCCCGAACTTGCCGTTAGTTTACTCTCTGGTTTGAATCCATTTCTCATTTCGTAGACAGTTCCAAAATAACAAAAAGAGACAGAGCCCTCAAGCTGCTATTTAGAAAGAGCAGGTTATTTTTTGTTGAGATTTCCCAGCACATTTCAATCACCGGTCTTCGTGATGTACCAGTTATGACATGCAGAGACCAGTGCCCAATGCTCTTCCTCTGGGGCAGTCTTCACAGTTCTCCCTTTTGTTCTTCAGTCTTGAGCAACCCAAGTCTGTGCAATGTTGTGTAATAAACTTGCTTGCTGTATTCCAGTACCCTCTACGCTCCAAAAAAAGCATGTGTCAGATATTTAACTGTATTTTATTTACAAAACGTGTAGACTACCCAAAGGGATGTGGTGGCTCTGCAGGTTAAACTGCTGCTGCTGGGCTTTCTGACCGGAGGGTTGGGAGTTCGAGACCACGCAACGGAGTGAGCTCCCATCGCTTGTCCCAGCTCCTGCCAACCTAGCAGTTTGAAAGCACCTAAAATGCCAGTGGATAAATAGGGACCACTTTGGTGGGAAGGTAACGGCGTTCCGTGCGCTACGGCGTAGAGTCATGCCGGCCACATGACCACGGAAGCTTGTCCTCGGACAGACGCCGGCTCTACAGGCTTAGAAACAGAGATGAGCACTGCCCCCCTACATTCGGTCACGACTAGACCATTCGGTTGTGGGGAAACCTTTACCGTTTTTAGACTACCCAAAGCCCTCCAGCTTGGTCGAGATCCGATAACAGTTGATGAGGTTAGACTAGAAAGACAAATTCGCATATTGTACTAATATATGTAGTGGTTTGTGAGCATCCATGGTGCTTTGCATGTAATATGTTGATGTAGATCTTAACAGCCACCCTATAGGACAGCGATTCTCAGATGTCTTAGCACCAGGACCCACTTTTTAGAATGACAGCCTGTCCTCTGGGAGCCCCTCTCCGTACTCCTCCCCAGCACAACGATTTAATCTGCGTGGTGTGTTTGCAGTAGGGCAGAATCACTAGGGGCCCCCCTGCATCTCTCCAGTTGTCAGTACTAAGCCCTGCTTGTTATTTCCCCTCTTCTCCGTCTTTCCTTGCCATGCGGGTTAAAAATAACACCAAATTATATTAAATTCCAGTTTTAAGCATAAGGCGTGCTTTTTTGTCAACTTTTCTTCCCCCCCCCCCCGCCCCCCAGCAAAGCACCAATAGCATCTCTCTCGACGGCCGGTTTCGGAGCTTTGATCTTTCCCTTGGGAAGGAGAACATCCCCCTGGCTGACAATAACCCGTCTTTGTGTGTTCGAAATTGCTGGGAGGATTTGCTCAGCATGGCCCCGGGCCTCCATTTCTGCCCCGTCTTGCACAAAACCCTGTTCTGCTCCTTTTTCCCCTGCAAGGAGTAGATTTGCCAGTAGATAGAGCAGCGGGGGGTGGCAATGGTGTTGGCAGAGCGCTAATGCGCTCCCAGCTTTGGATCTCTTTCGCCTCCCTGAAGGCTGTCGGTGGATTTGCTTTTCCTTCCTGTTCTCTTGGCAGCGATGCCTCGGCCGGCGGTGACTTAAAATTACAGAGGGGCTCGGATGTCAGAGGCCTCCTTGGGAGGCAGGAGATTTTAGGTTTGACGGCTCCTGAGCGATCTGGGAAAAGACCCTTGCCCAAAAGACCCTTGCCAAAACCAATGTGACCAATGCTATCATAAGAACATAAGAAGAGCCCTGCTGGATCAGGCCAAGGCCCATCTACTCCAGCTTCCTGTATCTCACAGTGGCCCACCAGCTGCCTCAGGCTGCACACGAGACAACCAGATGCCTGCATCCTGTTGCCACTCCCTTGCAGCCGGCACTCTGAAGTAGCCTACTACTAATGTAAGGAGGTTGCACAATCCATCATTGCCTATAGCCCACGATGGACCTTTCCTCCAGAAATCCGTCCAATCCCCTCTTAAAGGCATCCAGACCAGATGCCATCGCCACCTCTTGTGGCAAAGAGTTCCACAGATTAACTACCTGCTGGGTAAAAAAAGTACTTCCTTTTATCTGTTTTAACTCTCCCAACCCTCAGTTTTAGCAGATGCCCCCTGGTTCTGGTGTTTTGAGAGAGGGAAAAGAACATCCCACATCAGGCTCCACGCTTTGGGGGGCCCCGCACCAGTGCAGTGAGCACGTTGCTTGCTGCTGCAGTCAGGGTCTCTCAGGATTGTATGTAGGTCAGTGAGGCCAGCAGAGCAGCTTTACCTCAGGCCCTCTCACCTGCCCCAGCTTCGGAAGTGCCCAAAATGGGCCTCCTGGAAGCAACTGGCAGTGACGTCATCCTGTCGCCACCAACTATTTCCAGGTGCCGCACTTTGTGTGAGGCACCACAAGCGCTTTTCTGGGTGAGTGGGGGGCCCTGTGGGTGAGTGTGGGGGCCCCCCACAGGAATGCCCCGCATTGGGCCCCGCCACACCTAGAGCCGGCCCTGCCTTGGGGACCTCTTGCCTGTCAGAGTAGACCGTTCCACCTTGAACTGGTGGTTTGAGAAATACTGGCATAGACCGGAGTGGATAGAGAAGTTTTTACTCCTGCTTTTCACATGGGAATGTCAGTCAGCGGATGTGAAATCGACTAGCAATAGATTCAGGGCAGTTGAAAGGTACACAGCATGTTCGGAATCCGCTGTTAGACTCACAGTTTCCATTTTTAGAAAAATACTTTCTGTTTTTTCCTCTGTTCACCCGAGCGTGGTGGCAAGCACATTGACGACTGCAAGTATCGCCAAGAGAAGGGGGAACGTTTTCTAGGATTACTTTTAACACCTTGGAAAGGGGATAGCGTGGTTTGTTTTTGGTTTTTGGCCCCGTTTTCAAAGAGTAACGAGTTTTCAAATTAGAGCGTCCTGCGCTTGCTGCAGTGTGCCCGTCAACTGTGTGCCAGCATGTACCGAGGTTGTGAAAAGGAGGTGGGAACGCTGTGAATTGCGACTGAAATGTGCGAATGAGATTCAGGGTGTTCTTCTTCCCTGCTTGGTTGAGAAGCACCGTCCTTTGTAAAAGGAACCCTGTAGGAACAGGCCCATCTAGCCCAGCATCTTAAGAACATCAGAAGAGCCCCACTGGATCAGGCCAAAGGCCCATCTAGTCCAGCTTCCTGTATCTCCCAGAGGCCCACCAGGTGCCTCAGGGAGCACCCAACACCGCAAGATACCTGCATCCTGTTGCCACACCCTTGTATCTGGCATTCTGAGGTAAAATTCTGAGGTAAATAAAATAGAACGTGCTCTCCTGTCTTTGGGGAGGCAGCTATAATAACTTGCAACTCAGTCTGGGCCTTAAGAATAGAAGAAGAGCCCTACCAGATCAGGCCAAGGGCCTACCTAGTCCAGCTTCCTGCATCTCACAGTGGCCCACCAGATGCCTCAGGGAGCACCAGAGACAATAAGATGCCTGCATCCTGTTGCCACTCCCTTGCACCTGGCATTCTGAATCAGCCTACTTTTAATGCAAGGAGGCAGAACTCCTTGCATCACGGCCTATACCCCATGATGGACTTTACCTCCAGAAATCTGTCCAATCCCCTTTTAAAGGCAATGGTCAAGAGCGCCGACTCTCGACTTTTGCTGACTGTTCCATGAACTCCTCAGTAGCACAAAGTGCGTTTCCTCAAATAACAACGAGATGCCATAGTTTTCCGAGTTCTATGCTGAGTGGTTTACATATGGGTATGTTAATTGCATGGGGACGTGGTGGTGCAGTGGGTTAAACTACTGCTGCTGGGCTTTCTGACCGGAAGGTTGGGAGTTCAAGACCGTGCGACGGAGTGAGCTCCTATTGCTTGTCCTAGCTCCTGCCAACCTAGCACCTAAAAATGCAAGTAGATAAATAGGGACCACTTCGGTGGGAAGGTAACGGCGTTCCATCCCCTACAGTCGTCACGACTAGACCTTTTGGTCATGGGGACCGAATCTTTACGTTTATTGCCCTTGTGCCTTAAGGTTTCCCATTCCTTGTGGAAGCATTTAAGAAATGGCGAGGGATTTTGAAGGACAAAATAATTTTATTCCTCCCGGTCTGCTTTTTTTTTTTTGCAGGAAGGAAGCACAGACGACTTAGGTTTCAATTCTGTGCGCGTTTGTGTGCTCATAACATTGATTTTTGTGCCCGAGTTAAAGAACCCCATGACTTCTGTATGCACAGATGCGATTTAGCCCATTTTGCAAGGAAAATTGTGAGATGTGCACCTTATTCCCAAGGATAATGTCTTGGAACAGCCTACTGTTGACCAAGAATACAGGCATCCTTCTTGAATCAAGTCTTCTTCTTGTTGTTGTTCAGTCGCTAAGTCGTGTCCGACTCTTCACCACCCCCTGGACCGCTGCACGCCAGGCCTCCCTGTCCTCCACTAGCTTCTGGAGTTCGCCCAATTTCACGTTCATCGCTTCGGTGACACTCTCTAACCATCTCATCCTCTGCCGCTCCTTCTCCTTTTGCCTTCCATCTGTCCCAGCATGAGGGTCTTTTCTAAAGAGTCCTTTCTTCTCATGAGGTGGCCAAAGTCTTTGAGCTTCGGCTTCAGGATTTGTCCTTCCAGGGAGCAATCAGGCTTGACTTCCTGGAGGATTGACCGATTGGATCTCCTTGCAGTCCAGGGGACTCTCAAGAGTCTTCTTCAACACAATTCAAAAGCATCTATTCTTTGGCGCTCCGCCTTTCTTATGATCCAGCTCTCACATCCATACTTTGACTAGGCAAACCTTTGTTGGCAGGGTGATGTCTCGGCTTTTTATTAAGTTGTCTAGGTTCACCAAAGCTTTCCTCCCAAGAAGTAAACGTCTTTTAATTTTATGGCTGCAGTCACCATCTGCGGTGATCTTGGAGCCCAGGAAAACAAACTCTGTCACTGCTTCCATTTGAATCAAATCTTAGAAAGCTGCAGTTATTGGCAACTTGGTAGGAAATTGATTTGTTTCTCTCGATTTTACAGGGGACCAGCGAAGTTATCACGGGAAGGAGAACGTGGATTCCAGGCATAATCGTGGTCGAGGAGGGGACACAACCCGCTTTCACACAGTCAACGTGGCACAACCTGTCCGGTTTAGCAGTAAGTTGCAGACTTGGAAACAAGGTCCACACTCTGTAGCTCGGGGCGTATCAGGCCGGATAGCATTCATAGCGCCTGTGAAGGGCTGGAAGTGATGTCATACAACAGGAAGTGATGTCATTAAGCAGATGAGCGCCCTTAGAGATACTGTTGAGCTATTGTGATAGTGCTGAGCTCCAAAATAGTTCTTCATTAAAAGACTTGTTTGTGCCCACTGTAGAACTAGGGCTTGGGGCATTATCTTACCCCAAAGAAACTGACGCATGAGTCTCGCCTCTTATGGGGAATGACTAATCCAGAGATCTTCTATAAAACATGATGTTCTTTTCTTTCTTGGCTTAATAGAAATTTCTGTACTCTACGTCCAGCAGGGACGTGGCAGTCTTTTTGGGATGGCTTGCTGGGTTTTAATGTGTGTTGGTTCTCCCTGCCAGCAAGAAACACTTTTCTTATTAGAGTTGTATTTCATCAGGGGTGCTGTAGATATTCAGGCGCATCATCTTCCCGCTAATGAGTTACTTGCAGATAATGTCGTTTTGGGTTGTAAGAAGACGAAAGGAAGGATCCCTGCTCAGCTTCTCTTGGGAATGGTTAGATTTTCAATGGATAGGAAGAGCCCTGCTGGATAAGGCCAAAGGCCCATCTAGTCCAGCTTCCTGTGTCTCACAGGGGCCCACCAGATGCCTCAGGCAGCACACAAGAAAACAGGCTGCCTGTATTCTGTTGCCACTCCCTTGCACCTGGCATTCTGAGGTAAATTTCTGAGGTAAAATTCTGAGGTAAATAAAGCGATTTTGCCATCCTGTCTGTAGGAAGGGAGCTGCAACCCAATCTGGGCCTTAAGAAAATAAGAAGAGCCCTGCTGGATCAGGCCAAAGGCCCATCTAGTCCAGCTTCCTCTCATAGTGGCCCACCAGATGCCTCAGGGAGCACACAAGACAACAAGATGCCTGCACCCTGTTGCCACTCCCTTGCATCTGGCATTCTGAAGTAGCCTACTACTAACGCAAGGAGGTTGCACAGCCCGTCATGGCCTGTAGCCCACGATGGACTTTCCCTCCAGAAATCTGTCCAGTCCCTTTTTAAAGGCACCCAGGCCAGACACCCTCACCACCTCCTGTGACAAGGAGTTCCACAGCTTAATTACCCGCTGGGTAAAGAAGTATTTCCTTTCATCTGTTCTAACTCTCCGTTTGAGTGAATGTCCCCTGGTTCTGGTGTTGTGAGAGAGGGAAAATAATTATTTCTACATGGGGGGGGGGGTTGGAATTCAGCCACGTGCACGCCCCCTCCAGCCTGAAATGGTGCATCTCCAGCAGATGCTGAGCTATGGGCCTACCCTGCAGAGTCGTCGCTGCAGGCAACTTTAGCCGCCAAGCCTCAGGTGGCGATCCTAACAGTGGGGGGCGCTTTGTCTCCCTTCTCTCCTTCATGCTTCCTAGGGAAGTGTCCATCAGGGTGGCATCACTACGAGGGCACGGCCAGTTGCTACAGGGTCTACTTGAGCGGCGAGAACTACTGGGACGCCGTGCAGACGTGTCAGCGGGTGAATGGGTCGCTGGCCACCTTCACCACCGACCAGGAGCTCAAGTTCATCCTGCAGCAGGAGTGGGACTCGGAGGAGAAGGCCTTCGGGAGGAAGGACCAGCGGAGGTGAGTGAGCGTGCTCCGGAAAAGGAGGAGGGTCTGTTCGTCATCGCGTGGAGAAAACATTTTGCGTTATCCTCCTCATCAAACAGTATTTATATACCGCTTTTCAACACGAAGTTCACAAAGTTGTTTATAGTCTAATAATAAATAATAATAAATAATAATTAGTAATTAATAATTATTAATAATTAATTAATATTTAATAATAATTAATAATAATTAATAATGGGATTTTAGAATTCAAACTGATCGGCATTTACAACACAACACACCAGATATAACGGTGGTTGGAAAGGAAAAAAAGTATGGCTTATAGACCTCGCCATACCTGGTGATAGTCGAATTGAAGACAAAGAACGTGAAAAAAAATCATAAAATACAGGGACTTGACAATTGAAATTGGAAGATTATGGCAAAAACGATCCAAAGTAGTGCCAATCGTCATCGGGGCACTTGGATCTATTTTGAAAAATCTACAAAAACATCTAGAAACTTTGAAGACCAATGATATAAGAACATCTGACCTACAAAAATCTACCCTGTTGGGAACATCATGCATCTTACGCAGATGTTTGGAGAACTCTTAGGCTCTTGGTTAGAGCTTGAATTGCCAACAAAAGTCCAGTCTGTGATATTTGTGATCTTTTTATCATTTTGACTATGCATATGTTAATGATAATAAAAGTTACATGGCTCCCAAATACTGAAGCTCAAGCTCAAAGACTTTGGCCACCTCGTGAGAAGAGAGGACTCCTTAGAAAAGACCCTCGTGCTGGGAACGATGGAAGGCAAAAGGAGAAGGGGGCGGCAGAGGAGGAGATGGTTAGAGAGTGTCACCAAAGCGATGAACATGACATTGGGCGGACAAGCTAGTGGAGGACAGGGAGGCCTGGCATGCTGCGGTCCAGGGGATCGCGAAGAGTAGGACACGACTTAGTGACTGAACAACAACACATGGCTCCCTGTCCCCAAAGGGTTCACAATCTAAAAAAAATGCAGGACACCACCAGCAACAGCCACTAGAAAAGACACTGCACAGAGGTGAAGAGGGACAATTAGTATCCCTTCGCTAAATCTAAGAGGAACACCCCTTGGAAAAGTGCCTCTTGCCCAGTTAGGAGGGCCTGCTTCCATTTATACACCTAACTCACTTCCACTTATACAGGTTGAGCATCCCAATGCCAAAATGCTCCAAAATCGGAAACTTGGAGCGCCAAAGTGGGAAAATCCTCATGAGGAGGTTGCAATCAAAATGCAGGTGCCAAACAGTTTATTCAGCCCCCCCAATGGAAAAAGGACCTTCCCTGCCCACTTCAGCTGTGCCATCTCTTTTCTCCCCAAGCCCTGATTCCCCCATGCAAGCATGCCCCCAGGGTAATAAAGGAGCTCTCGTTACGTGTATGCAAATTTTCCAAAATCTGGAAGAAAAAAAAGAAGCCAAAAACACTTCTGGTCCCAAGCAAATCAGATTAAGGATTGTCAACCTATAATTGCATTTGAATCCGAGACCACAAAATCGGCATGTGTTCAAAATTGGCTAACTGGGGAAGAGGCACTTTTCCAAGTGATGCTCCTCTTCTATTTAGCAGGGGGAGAGCAATTGTCCCTCTTCACCCCTGTGCAGTGTCTTTTCTAGTGGCTGTTGCTGGTGGTTCTTGTTTAGATCGTGAGCCCTCTTGGGATATGGAGACCCTCAAGGCAGCTAAAAAGGTAAAGGTTTCCCCACGACCAAATGGTCTAGTCGTGACCGACTGTAGGGGGCGGTGCTCATCTCCGTTTCTAAGCCTGTAGAGCCGGCGTTTGTCCGAGGACAAGCTTCCGTGGTCATGTGGCCAGCATAACTATATGCCGTAGCGCACGGAACGCCGTTACCTTCCCACCAAAGTGGTCCCTATTTATCTCTTTGCATTTAGGTGCTTTCGAACTGCTCGGTTGGCAGGAGCTGGGACAAGCAACGGGAGCTCACTCTGTCAAAGCAGCTAACAATAGGCTAAAAATGCATAAATATAAGCTATATTGGAGACTGCTAACTGGGCAAGAGGCACTTTTTCAAGTGGTGCCCTCTTAGATTTAGCAGGGGGAGAGCTATTGTCCTTCTTCATCCCTGCGCAGTGTCTTTTCTAGTGGCTGTTGCTGGGGGTGTTCTGCATATTTTTTTTTTTTTTTGGTTTTTTAGATTGTGAGGTCTTTGGGGACAGGGAGCCACTGAACTTCATTATTACTCTTTGCCTATAAACCGCTTTGTGAACTTTGTGTTGAAAAGCGGTATATGCAGTAAGTACGGTTGATTTGAGAGATAGATTGATGCTCTTTTACAGGATTGTGTATCTGTCAAGCTGGTTTCCCTCTTAATTTGTACGGGTCAGTCTGCATATTGGCCAAAGGGATTGCACCTCTACTTGGTCAGAATCCTATACATTATGATGTTTTCAGTATATCAATTTCTTTGTAAATGAAAAAGCCTGTTTTTTTTTCCTGAAAGATGTTTATTACAAGAGTGACACTGTGTGTTTTGTGTTTGTGTTTCTCTTTAACTGTCTCTTTTGGAATTTTACAAGAATTTATTCTTCTATGTCCCATTGCAGATTCTGGGTTGGGTATCAATTTGTCATCACCAACCGGAATCATTCCCTAGAAGGTCACTGGGAGGTTGCTTATAAAGGTAAGAGCCTCTAATGAGAGATGGCTTTTCAGGGGGCTTAAGCAAGGCTCAAAGCCGGGCGTGGGTTGCAGCGACTCTCTTTGTGCGTATGCCTCTTGCTTGGCAACGCGGCTCCTTTCGATGGCAGAAAAGCCTCCAAGGGAGCAATAAGTGCTGCACTTGGAAGTGGTAAAAAGCTGCGAGGAGAGGGGGGAAGAATGGTTGCTATTAGCTCCACAAAGCTCTATACCCCGTCATGAATATTGGCTGCTGTTGCTGTTGGGGGATTGGGGCATGGGGGATGGCGGGAAGAGGGGGGGCTGGGCCCGCAACTGCATTTCGGAGCCCCGAATGGCTCCGTGGGAGTTTGTCACTCGCCGCTCCAGTTGTGGCCCCGCCCAGCTTCCTCCGTTCCTTGGACCGCTTTCTGCTGCTTTGGATCGCTGCCTTATTTCTGTTGACTTTGGTTGAGCTTCGTGCAAACCTGTTTGGAAAAATTTGGTTTTACTCTGGTGCAGGCGTGTGTGTGTGTGTGTGTGTATCTTGCAGTGCTGGGTGAACTGACAGCAGCGTAATAGGAAATCTAACCAAATATAGCATTTTGCTGAACTCGGCTGCATTTGGGGGGGGGGGGGGCTGTGTAGCATTTGCCAGTTTTTCTTGTGGCTCGATTGCCATCTAGTGGCCAAAATGCCGATTGCAATTATGACTCGAGGAAAGCCCTGATGCAGCAGCCCAGGGACCCATCTAGCCCTGCATCCTGTTTCCGATGTGATGGTCCAGCTGCATCTTGGAAGCCTTGAAGCTAGAGGAAAAAGGCATGCTTCTCTGCCTGCATTGCTCCTTTGCGTGCAGCCGGTATTCAGAGACAGACCACCACTGAACCCCAACAGTAATACCTAGCTGTGGTGGCTAGTCACGATTAACAGAACAGACTTCACAAAAAGTCCACTTTGTAAGCCACCCCAGCTGGTAGCCATCCCCATCTCTTGTGGCAGTGAGTTCCACAGACTTCCTGTACCCTAGTGAAAATCCTCAGCTGTTCTAATGCATGTCAAATTGAAGCTTCTGCTGAGATTGGGTGGTTTTTCTTTGGTTTTTTTTGGGGGGGGGCATATGGAGTTTAGATGGGTGGACATTAAGGTGGATTCTCAGGGATGTGTGCGTTTATTATTTATTATTTATTTAATTATTTATATTTATTTAATTTATATTTATATTTATTAATATAATTTATATTAATTAAATTTATATTTATTTAATTATTTATATTTATTTATATTATTATTTATTATTTACTAGCTGTTTGTTACCCGGCGTTGCCCGGGGGACAAAGTATCCCCAGCGTGTAGTAGGAGAAGGAATGCATACAGGGACAGAATCAAGCAAAGGAGCATACTGAAATTGTCACACGCACTGCTCAATGTCTGCAGGTCCCGTGGCAGTGTGAGAAACTCACAGTAATGTTAATTTAACTCAAACCCTGTCTGTAACCCACATTGTTAGTTTCCCCTCCAGGAGGAAGAATAAATATGAGGAGACAGGGACACAATCAGGTACAAGGGCAAACTGGAGCAGTCATACTCACTGACCAATGTCTGCAGGTCGTGTGTTAGGATAGCACTGAAGTATGAGAAAGTGGAAGAGGTGGCCAGCTAGCTCGCTGGAAATAGGTCCCTCTCAGATCCGACTGGGTGCTGGAACTCTCTGGATCATTTGCAACTCTTTTAAGCCAGTTTCACTTTTGGTTTGGCTTTGTGAATCACATAACCTGCAGAATCGTTTCTGACCACAGGGTGGCAGCAGACCTGTAGCCCAATGCAATCCCTTTGGTTCCTGACAATCTGGCCCCGCTCCCCAAAAAACGGGGGGCTGTAGGGGGGTCTGACCCCCGCAGTGTTCTTTGCCAGGCTGCAAGGTACGTGTGTGCCAAGTTTCGTGGCTGTGGGTCAAGGCACGGAGACGCCTATAAATAACATACATACATACCCACATACATACACACACACACATACACACGTCCGTTTTTATATATATAGATTATTTATTATTTAAAGTGCAGTTAGGAAGCAAATGTCAGGCCCTCCAGGTATAGGTACCTGTTTTTGTAAGCTTCAGGTTGGTCTTAAATTGATCAATGATGCAGGGGTTTTAACGTGGTTGAATTTGTTTGGGACTTGACAAGGCTGCTTTAAGCCTGTATTTATTAGCCCCCAATGCCATGCTTTGGGAGGGGGTACTCACCCTTGATGGTTGTGGTTACTACAGCACTGGGGCTTCAAAGAAAAGAGAGCCCCACCTTTTTATCCTACTGCAAGCATTGCTGGTGCTCTGCTTATTTCCCAGTGGCTAATTCATGTTGGTCCTCATTTTTTTTTTCTCTTTAGAGTGACCATGCAGTGTAACATAGAGTCATCGGGCATGTTCTCAAGAAGGAATAGGCTCTGACTTTTAGCAATGTGATCAGGGCTTCGACCATGGCTGAAGTTTCTGCTGCCTGCCAAAAAGCACATATAAAGCCAAAACCATTGCCCTTCTCCTGTGCATGGATTCAAGACCTCTGATGGCAACCAGAGGCAAGGTCGGCTTAATAGCCTGAATTTAGGTGCCAGAATATTGGCCTTATTTTAAAAAGTCCACCTTGGTTTAAGGCCAGGGCAGGATCTGCCGGAATGTTCCGTGACTATTTAGACATGCCCTTTGTTGTTGTTCAGTCACTGAGTCGTGTCCGACTCTTCACGACCCCCTGGACCACAGCACGCCAGGCCACCCTGTCCTCCACTAGCTTCTGGAGTTCGCCCAACTTCATGTTCATCGCTTCGGTGACACTGTCTAACCATCTCATCCTCTGCCTCCCCCTTCTCCTTTGGCCTTCCATCTTTCCCAGCATGAGGGTCTTTTCTAGAGAGTCCTCTCTTCTTATGAGGTGGTCGAAGTATTGGAGCTTCAGCTTCAGGATTTGTCCTTCCAGGGAGCAATCAGGTTTGACTTCCTGGAGGATTGCCCAGTTGGGTCTCCTTGCAGTCCAGGGGACTCTCAAGAGTCTTCTCCAGCACCATAATTGGAAAGCATCTCTTCTTCGGCGCTCCGCCTTCCTTATGGTCCAGCTCTCACAGCCATGCCCTTACCTGGTTCCAAAAGTGGCCGGACTCCAGAAGACATCTCTTTATAACCCAACCATGCTGTGTCGTTCCAGGATCGTCGGAAGTGTTCCTGCCCCCGAACCCCACGTTTAGCACGGCCGTGTCCGAGGTCGAGAACATCCTTTGCGCCCAGTTCCAGTGTTCCCACTTCCCGACCCTTCGGCACCGCGGTTTTCACAGCTGGTATGCTGAAAACTGCTACGAGAAATCGTCGTTCCTCTGCAAAAGGAGTGAGTTGGGCTGTGCTCTTGCTTTGTATACAGAATAAAGGAAAACGTGGGGCTGCCGTTGGGCAGTGGCGTAGCTACCTATGGGATGGGGGGTGCAGTGTGTTCTGCCAAATTCCCTGCTGGGCCTCCCCAAGGGCCCCAATGCCCACACTAGGCTAACTGGTTTCCCCTCCAGAGCAGCCTCAGAGATAGGCAAGGGGGAGGGGGTTCCGTCACCCACTGGGCCTCCTCCCTTCCAGTAGCTTTGCTTGGGATCACTGGCTGGCCAGCCTCCTCCAGACTGTCCTCATCACCAGCTTAGCTCCAGATACCCTAGTTTAGCACCAACAAACCCCACCACCAAACAATAGGCAGTCAGCTTGCCTAAGCCACAACTGCCTCCTCCATTTGGTGGCTCCAGAGGCGTGGCAGCATAACACCGCTCCGTGGCAGCCATACAACAATTCCCAATTGTCTCCCACGGTTACTCCCTACAATAATCCAGTCAGTCCATCAGTCTGTCCAACAGTCCTTCAGGCGGGCAGTCCAGCCAGCACTCTGTCAGTCCAGCAATCCGTCCATCCAGCACCTACCTGGTGCTACTCCTCCAGCACCTACCCAGGTGCTTTACTGCAGCTCCTGCCTCCAACTTTATATTGAGGCCAGCCAATCAGTGTCTGTTGTTGGGCAGGCTTTAATTCATCAGCCACACCCTTTTTCCCCTGTGCCAACCTCCCTTCAGAGCCAGAGCCCTCATCAGTCTGCAGCTGTGTTCCTGCTGCAGGAGGTCTGGGATTAACCCCGTAATCCCTGATTTCCCTGGACAAGGGGCCATTGCTGATACCCTTCCCTATATCCTCGGGGTATCTCCGGCCTTTTCCAATACACAGTGCCGCAGGGGCCATCCTTGGGAGTGGTGGTGTCACCACCGAACCCCAAATTTCAGTGGTATTGAAACTTTTTAGAATGGGACCGACTTTTTAGAATGGCCCTGGTGTCGGGACCCACCGGAGGTGATGCCATTAACCTGGAAGTGATGTTGTGGCAGGAAGTGACATCCTCAAGCAGGAAGTGACATCATTGTCACACAATGAAATACCCCCCCTTGAAATGCAAATGGGCCTCCTTGAACTGCAGCAATTGTCCAACCGCGAAACACCCCTGGCAGAAAGCAAGACGAGGACAAAATGCAATGTAAAAGCACTGAACGGAAAACAACGTTTTTAAAAACCTGTTATCACGCACAAAAGGAACATAACAAGGTCTCCAGTTTCCAAGATGGCTGCTCCCAGCTTTTCCACGACCCGCCAAGTGGGTCCCAACCCACAGTTCGAAAAACAGTGACGTAACAAATTGTTTTGAACGTGTGAACTGAGGGCTGTACAGCAAGTCCTCACTTAAAAGTTGTTTTATCTTAAGTTGCTGCTGAGGGGAAAAAAAATCTATTCCTGGCCGGGGCCATTGTTGGGCGTGGAGTTTGCACATTGTTCCCACCTGTGCGTTTTTTTCATAGCCTGGAAAGTTCATGTTCATTTCAGTGCTTAATATGTTAAGCATATTAAGTGTTTTGGGTCTTTAAAAGAAGGTAAAGTTCTCCCCACGACCAAATGGTCTAGCCGTGACCGACTCCAGGGGGCGGTGCTCATCTCCGTTTCTAAGCCTGTAGAGCCGGCGTTTGTCCAAGGACATATTTCTGTGGTCATGTGGCTGGCATGACTCTACGCCGTAGCGCATGGAACGCTGTGACCTTCCCGCCCGAAGTGGTCCCTATTTATCTACTCACATTTTTAGGTGCTTTCAAACTGCTAGGTTGGCAGGAGCTAGGAGAAGCGACAGGAGCTCCCTCTGTCGCGCAGTCTTGAACTCCCAACCTTCTGGTCAGAAAGCCCAGCAGCAGCAGTTTAACCCACTGCGCCACCACATCCTGTGGGTCTTTATTTAGAAGTTTTATTTCCATGACCAGAAATACGCTGTAGGAACGTATGCTTATGTATGTTGCTTATGTATATTGATTAGCCTACAGTGAAGTTGGTGTCATCTCAAATTGACAAGATCAACAACTTTAAGTGAGGGCTTGCTGTGCAGATGTTCTCAGTCACGTGCGTAGGTTGAAACATGTTAAATGAAAAGATCTCGCTGGCGTTGAGCAGAGGATGACAGATCCTTGCGCTTGTTCCCGTTTCAGGCCAAACCTGCGTGGATATAAAAGACAACATTGTGGACGAAGGGTACTACTTCACCCCAAAGGGAGACGACCCCTGTTTGAGCTGCACATGCCACAATGGCGAGCCAGAGATGTGCGTGGCGGCCCTGTGTGAGCGGCCACAGGGCTGCCAGCACTATAGCAAGGACCCCAAGGAGTGCTGCAAATTTACCTGCTCAGATCCAGGTAAGGGTTTTTTTCTTTTTCTTGGTGTAAAACCTCATTCCTGCACCCTCCATCCTTGTGGTGGTGGTGTTCGGTTCCGTGACTATTTAGACATGCCCTTTATTGTTGTTCAGTCGCTAAGTCGTGTCCGACTCTTCGCAACCCCCTGGACCGCAGCACGCCAGGCCTCCCTGTCCTCCACCAGCTTCCGGAGTTCGCCCGACTTCATGCTCATCGCTTCGGTGACACTCTCTAACCATCTCCTTGTCTGCCTCCCCCTCCTCCTTTTGCCTTCCATTGTTCCCAGCACGAGGGTCTTTTCTCAAGAGTCCTCTCTTCTCATGAGGTGGCCAAAGTACTTGAGCTTCAGCTTCAGCATTTGTCCTTCCAGGGAGCAATCAGGCTTGACTTCCTGCCCGATTGGATCTCCTTGCAGTCCAGGGGACTCTCAAGAGTCCTCTTCCAGGACCATAATTCAAAAGCCCTTGAGTTACTCCTGGCTTAAACCTTTTAGCATCTTTTCAATCTTGCTAGGAAAAAAAAAATCCTGGTCAGCATTTGTAAGGAGAACCTGAATGCTTTCTTGCTTAGGTGAAAATCGGCCCGTCACCTTTTTCCCGTTCTTTTCTGTGGCCCGAAATGTGGAGCTGGTCGTGACACTGGGTTGGTGGCTGGTGGAGGATTTGCTTTGTATGCAGGCGGTTCTGGGTTCAATTCCTGGCATCTCCAGGTAGGGCTCGGAAAAAGACCCCTGTCCGACACCCTGGAGAACCGCTGTCAGTCAGTCGGCCAAGAATCTGACTTCCTGTGTCTCTCCCCCGGCCTGTGTCCTCAGGGAAGGATTCTAGTTAACAACGTCAGCAGTCGCACACTACTTCTGCAATAGCTGGAACGGAAGAACTTCTTCCAAGTTCTTGCCAAGCAGGAAATTGGATCTGAAATTTCAATCCCCCCTCATGTGCGTTTTAACACCCAGAGTGCCCCCTAAACAGATTTGCTAGTATTGGAAAATCAGATTCAATGCCTGCTTAATGCTATTTGTACCGGGCAACACAGATGAAACAGTTTCACCAACTAAGGGTTTACCTGAACAGAATTCTCCGCTGACGCAATTACCTTCACTTCTCACAGGGCTCCTCGTGTTTTTGGAATCTAGAATTAAAGCGTCTTCCGTCTGAGGTTCAAATCAAAAGGTTTTATTTCCCTTTAGCATATAGTGCATCAGGCAAGCTGGCGTTTTATCTCTCTTGGTACTGGGGGAAAAACAGTTGGAGTCCGATTTTTATTTGTTGATGTATTTGTGACAGTGTCTTCTTTTGTGTCCCAGATGATGCTGGATTGGTAGCACATACGAAAATTACAGGTGTGCCCTTGTTATCTGTGTGGCTTCGTGCTTCTCCCCCCCCCCCCAGAATGCCTTCTAAGGGCCGAAAATTGGTTCTCGGCCAAAAACTGGAAGTGACTGTTTTCAAGCCCTGTTTTCAAGCCCTTAGAAGGCATTTTGAGTGCTGGGGAGGAAGCACGCTGATTCCACGGTCCTCAGAAACACCCTCCGGACATGACTGTTGGGTGGTATGGCAATTTGTTGAGGACCCCCCCCCCAAAAAACAGGAAGTTATGCAATTAAGCAGGAAGTGACATCATTAAGCCTGTAAAAACCCATGTACAATATGTAAACCGCCATAGGTTGTTTTCAGGTATGTGAAAACACCTTGGAATTTTTTTTTCTTCAAAAACACATTTCTCTGTTTGGAGGTTCCCTGAAAATGTTGCAAAAAAAAAATGCAACTTTTTAAATGTTGTGCAAACGCATCTATGGAAGTAAATGGAGTCTCCAAGACCCCCTGAAAATGAGCTTGCTACCTCCAGGTTGAGACTCACCGTGTTAAATGGGCTCTGGTTAGTTTCTTTCCATCGTGGCGGGAGAGGAATAGTCTGCGAGTTTTCCTTTCTTGGTTTTTGTCTGCCAAAGTTGTGAGGTTGCCTGCTGGTGCGTTGACCTCGGTGGAACGAAACCGAACAGAGCAAAATTGGCGTCTGCGTCTGGTTTATGCTTTGCAGTTGGAACGTGCCTGTCTGCCTCTCCCCCGAATTTGGTCCTCTCTATACTATTCTCCCTGCATCCTTTGCATCTCAAATGCAAAGGCCTGGCTGCTCTTAACAGAAAGCGCTGGAATGAGAGTAGTGGCTGTGAATTTGATTTGTGGGTTTGGGGATATTGTGGATATTCAGAATTCAAGAACCGGGACCACTTTTCAGTTGTCATTACCGTGACAGTCGGACAGACTGAAAAGGCGATCCCTTTTTCTTACAAATCTCTGCTTCCTGAACTTGCAAATGTTTTTCTTCAAACTTCTGCCTGAATGGTCACCAGAGAATGATTTCTTTTGTGTGTCTCTCTCTCTTTTTACCTTGATGACTTTCCTTGCTGAATTGATTCCTTCGCAAAGTCTTGCCATTGCTAGTTAACAGTTTGCCTTAAGTAAAGCCTGGCTGGATCGGGCCAAAGGCCGGCCTAGTTCAACAGGCTGCCCCAGAGACACCGAAGGTATCTGCCGTTTCTTCCCTGCAGCAAGTATAACTTGTGGTCATTTGTGTGCTGTTCTTACGGACTCTTTCCTTGTGACGAGGCGCCCATCGAATTTTGGCAGCAACGCTCCTAGTTTCCATCTATCTTCCCACCAGGCATCCCTCCTCTTGGCTTCCCCCAAATTGAGTTGGCTTCGGCTCTGGCTCCCTGTTCTGTTCTTAAAAAGGTAAAGATTTCCCCACGACCGAATGGTCTAGCCGTGACCGACTGTCGGGGGCGGTGCTCATCTCCGTTTCTAAGCCTGTGGAGCCGGCGTTTGTCCAAGAACAAGCTTCCGTGGTCATGTGGCCGGCATGACTGTACGCCGTAGCGCACGGAACGCCGTCACCTTCCCACCGAAGTGGTCCCTATTTATCTACTTGCATTTTTAGGTGCTTTCGAACTGCTAGGTTGGCAGGAGCTGGGACGAGCGATGGGAGCTCACTCCGTCGCGCGGTCTTGAACTCCCAACCTTCCGGTCGGAAAGCCCAGCAGCAGCGGTTTAACCCGCTGCGCTACCTATTTTTCAAGGCTCTCATTTGTCCCTCGATTTCTTTTTGTTGTGCTTTATCGTTCTGTTTGAGCCCAACCTCTTCTTCTTGCTTGGTCCTCGCCTTTGCCCGGCGTCACCAGATCTCTCTCGGCTTCCTCTTCCAGATGGCAACAGCCTGTTCGACTCCATGGCCAGCGGCATGCGCCTGATCGTGAGCTGCATCTCCTCCTTCCTCATCTTGTCCCTGCTGCTCTTCATGGTCCACCGGCTGCGGCAGAGGCGCAGGGAGCGCATTGAGTCCTTGATTGGGGCCAACCGTAAGTAGTCCCCGTCCTTTGCTTGCAGCCTTTCAGTGCCGACAAGCCATCATGGTGCCCCTGAGCTTTTCTCAGGCAGGTTCTTTTGCCTTGCTCCTGCCTGTGACTGGTCTGTACCATACGGCAGGAAGTGACGTCATCAAGCAGGAAGTGCTGTCATTGTAACCAGTGAAAATGACACTCCTGGAATGCAAACCGGCATTCTTGGAACTGCGGCAATTGCACAACCGCGAAACATCCCTGACAGAAAGCAAGATGAGGGCCAAACACGATGTAAAAGGACTGAACTAAGAATTTTAAAAAAAAAACCTTGGCTTGGGAATTCAATCTGCTAACACTCACAATGGGGATATAACAAATGTGAGGTCTGCAGTTTCCAATATGGCTACTCCAAGCCTTCCGCAACCCACCTGGCATCAGGTCACGGCCCACAGTTTGAATAACGCTGATCTAAACTGTGCTGCGATACAAACAGTGGCATCACTGAGGGCGTCGCGGAAAGCATCGGGTGACATCGTAGGGGAGCAACACCAAAAAGACACTGTCATGGCTGGAACCCAACAAGGCTGCCAACGCTCCATCAAGAGTTCATGGGGGTCTGGGCCTACCCAAGACGACCCATTTTGAAGGGGCCGTTTTGCGCCCAACGAACGGCCTGCGTGGCAAAAAGAGCCATGCCGTGATAAAGCCTGTTTGATTTTGGCGTCTGCTTTCCTCCTCCTTGCAGTGCATCACTTCAACCTGGGGCGCCGGATGCCCGGCTTCGACTACGGACCAGACGGCTTCGGAACCGGCCTCACTCCGCTGCACCTCTCCGACGACGGGGAAGGCGGAGCTTTCCACTTCCACGATCCTCCTCCACCCTACACAGCTTACAAATACCCCACTCTCCAGCACCCCGACGACCCCCCTCCACCTTACGAGGCTTCCATCAACCCGGACAGCATCCTCTGTTCCCCCCCCAGGTACGTGGCCGGATCACGCCTCTTCTCATCCCACCGTTCCCCCGTCACGTCCTCCCTGCGATGATGTGCTTGGCGATATTCCATTCCCCCGCAGCAAATGGTTTATTTGCCCGGCTGGTCCTCCTGATAAGTTCCTGGATAGCAGAGGTGGTCTGATTCGGCCTTCTCCATTCCTAATCGTGGGTTTGCCCGTCGCCACTAGGAGGCAGGGTCGAGCAGATCACATGGTCTCCTTCAGGCCCGGAGGGGTCTGATCTCCCCGTTTCAGTCCTGCCTTGCTAGAGAAAGGGTTGCAGATCAGCTTGCTCCCACGAGATTTTTTTTCTCCTCACCTTCCTATTTCTATTTTTCTTGCTCAATCTTTGAGTCTTACCTATCGGTCTGTCTCCTCTAAATTCTTTCTGGAGGAAGGGGTCATTCTGCCCTCCCTAGTTTGTTCTCTAACAGCGTTAAACATTTTGAACTGCGAAAGAAATTCATTTGAATTTCGATTTCATTTGAACTTACTTTCCTTGGGAGTTTTTAGCTGTAAATTTGGTGCCTCAATTTTACACTTTTTTTGGGGGGTGGGTGGGTTCTTGGTTTTTGGAAAGTTCCAGCCACCTCCTGTCTGTATCCAGACTCTCTTTCCTTCTATGGGAGTTTAAGTTTAGGGTTCTGTTCGGCTCGACAAAGAATTCTGGGAGATCAGAGCCCTCCGTGCGTGAAGGAGATCATGTGATCTGCTCGATCCTGCCTCCTAGTGGCAAATGGCAAACCCACAATTAGGAATGACCCCTTCCTACCCAGAGAACAAGACTTCCCAATACAAGGTAAGGAACTTGTTTTATCCCCAAGTATTTGCGGAGTCTCAGAGTTGTCAGACCATTTGAAGAAAAATCTACAATACAATAGGGTCACTTTGTTGAGGAAAACCAAGCAGAGAGCCACAAGTTGTCAAATATCCAAGGTTTCCATCAGGCTAGACCAGGGTTTCTCAATGTTTGTCCCCAGCCATACCATTTCGCATGGTCCACCTATTAGTAGATACATTCCCCCCCCCCCCCCAGTGATCAACCCAGAATGTGAAATAATGAGAATTTCTACCGAAAGCGCTGCATAAAACAAAATTTAGGTCAAAGCGCTTTTGCTTATTTTTGACAGAGCTTGACTCAAACTTAGATGAATTCCACCAAAAGAGCACCACTTTGGTTTACTCTTGACACAGTTTTGAGGAATCCCCAAATAGTTTTCAGGAAGGAATCAGGAGGAGGAGTGGCAGAAACAGGAGGAAGCTGGCTGAAACTTGCATGAACACACGTGTTCATCATTCACAGTGCATGCTGGGGCGACTTAAAACAGAATGTGGAAGTAGTAAGGATTGACAATGGCAGTGAGCAAGGAGCACAGTCCTGGTGTTGTTCCAGCCTTCTGATTCCCGCTCGCCTTTCCTTTGCAGACGGCGTCCATTCCCAAGCAGGGCAGACCAACCAGCCGTCGCTCGGAAGCGGGAACGCCTCCCCGCCGCTCACAGAGGAGTCCCTCCCTCCGTCGGTCGGGCCGTCCCCAGTGGAACTGGCAGACTCCGCGGACAGCAGCACCCTCCTGGTCCCTCCTGACATGCCCTTAAGCGACGGCACACCGGCAGAGACTCGCACAGGGAGCCGCCACAGTCACTGTTCTCTGAATACCATTGTATAGAGGAAAAAAAGGAGGAGGAAAAAAATTAAAAGCTTACTGCCGGTCAGAAATAAGTTTTGCACAGTTGTTTGCACACCAGATGTACAGGCGGATGCAAATCCACGGACTCGAACTTCAGAAATAAGCTCCACTTCTTGTGGCTCTCCGAACATGGCATTTTTTTCCCCTTTCTGTTCTAGTTTTAGGATGGTGCCTCTCTTGGCATTTTGCTGTCACTCTCTGTTTTAGTTGGGAGTTTGCCCCCCCCCTTTTTTTAATGGATCATGTCAGCCGCACCTTTTTTCCCCTCACTGGCTACGGAAAGAACGCAGAGGATTGTTCGTTTGTGTGTCTTTTTTTTCCTCACCCCAAGCATCGTTCTTCAAGAGGACGGAAAACATGGAGAGCTTTTTTGGCATCTCTTCCTGTTTTAAATTGTGGAAACTGGGAGATCTTATATAGCAAGGAGACGTTTCCTGAATTTATTTTTTTTGGGGGGGGGAATAGGGCTACAGGATCTAGAAGGCAAATGGGGATGAGGAGTGGGACGGAGTGACTCTTGCTGCCCCCTCACCCAAGATCTCGCTCTTCATCCTTGAACGCAGAAGAATTGGACCTCGGCTGGATTGGACCTTCTTTGAACCGAAGACAGGCCCCTGGCAGACAAAGGAGCTGAAGTAGAAGAAAAGAGAGAGAGAGACTGAGGCACAGTTGGTTCTGCCACCACCGTGGAGGGACAGTGTGGGTGCAAGGGTTTGTCAGGTGTTTCCTAAGAATAGATACAGCGAGTCAAACGGGCTCGGAGGGATGGAGGGATGCGACACACCTGTCCACTTATATGTCAAACGGCAGGTACTCGTACTGTGACTGGTAAGCTGTCGGTACCCGGATGTGGGCCTTTTAACAGACCTGGGGAGTTTCTTGGGGAAGAGGTGGTGTTAAGAATAACTCTGGAACTAAAAGGGGTTGGGGGGGGGAAATTGGTTGCTTGAACCCAGTGCTTCAGGCTTGTTCCCCTTTCCCTGGTTCTTGATTTCACCTAGATTTCCATCCTACGTATGTCTGCTCAGAAGGACGTCCCACTATGGTCCATGGGGCTGACTCTTGGGGAAGTGCGGATAGGATGTCAGCCTTTGTGGGATGGATCTAGTTTGCTTAGCCTTAAAGGATAACTAATTTGGGCAACGGGACATCAGCATGGGTAGCAGAGCAGTGTTGCTAATCCCCTGTGACATTGAGGTTGGGCTGTGCATCAAGTCATCTTCCTGTCTCCGTCACGGCCAACTTCGGACCCCGATGCTTATAAAACGGTTGCTAGAGGTGGGGATAGAAGTGACGATTCTGTGGCTCTGAATACGAACGTCGCCCATCGAATTAGCGCTCTGTCACACCCTAAATTGAGAACCGTTTTTCTCCCTCCTCCATGGAATGTAAGTGAGCTCCCCCACCCCGCGGCCCCCCAAGATTTCTCCAACAGAGTTTCTAAATGCAGAGCAAGTTCTGATCTGAGCCAAGGGGAAAGCTCGTGAATTTCCGAGCCGATTTCTGAGTTGAGTTGCCGCCCAGTCGGAGAGCACGGCCAGTTTTGGGTGGAAGAGGTTGCACTGCCCACCCTCCCATTAATGTGTTGCTCTTTTCTTATGAAAGGCAGGAAGCCTCGAGGGACTGGAGAGGAATACTGGGATTGGGGTTCAGGCAAGTGTTCCTTTGGGCCGATTTGCTGGCGAACAAGCGGGTTCTGGACCTTCTCAGGATGCCTTCCCATTTCATCTGGTACTTTTTTCCTCCTGGGATGCGGTCGGTACCCTGCTGTGTGCAAAACCCAAGACAGGGTGGACTCTGGGGGCGCAATCCTAAACCGAATTAGGCCGGCATAAGCTAAGCCAGCAAAGTTTGGCCAGCACAAGGGACACCTTAAAGGATGTTTGAACCACTCTGAGTCAGAGAGGCCAGCACACAGACGTGCACCATCCTCCCTGACTCCGAGAGTGGTCCAAACGCCACTCCCTTGTAT
>JAJKFI010032779.1:0-10499 GCA_029204185.1 Lerista edwardsae | reverse complement strand
ACTCCACCCACAGCCAGGTAGCAATAAAAGAAAATGACTTTGGGGGGAATGCAAGGTGCTGGGAAAAACAAGCTGAAGTATAACCATACATAGGGATGTGTTTTTAACACTCCCAGTGATGAAATATAACTACAAGGCTAGCGCTGAAAACCGGATACATAATATTTGAAGCAAATTGCTGGAGTTGACGGAGAAGAGATGTTTCATATTATGTTTGAACAAAATGCAATCAAGGTACTTGTCAAATATGAAAAGAAAACAGCTAGCACAGCAGGAAGTAGACAGTTTGTCATGATCCCTCAGCTCTCTTGCCCCAGCTTATGGCCGTTTCTTGAAGAAAGAACTCACTGATGAGTTTGTGAGAAAGAGTACCTCATCCTTCTAACACCGTATTCACCTGAAGCAGAAAAATGAAGAGAACACATGCATGCGCGTGCGTGTGTGCACACACACACAGAACTTAGCCTCAAGTGTGGACACAGGGGATCTCATAAGTAGCCAGGTAACTACCAAACCAAATCACCGTTCATGACAGGTATCTAAATCTTTCCAGGAACATTAAGAAAGGCAGCCTCCTAGTTCAATTCTGCAATGGGCACTGCAAATATAAATGGAAGACCTTCATGAGGGAAAAATTGCCACCAAGGCCAATTTTCCACTGCTGTGGAAATAAAGTCACTTTAGGAAGATTGCTGAGTCACTGGGAAGCTCCAGAATCGCCCCCCTAGGAATCTGGAGTCACTCCCTTTAACCCTCTGAGTGCCGGCCAACCAAGAAGAAAAGCTCTTTGCAGAGGAATTGGGAGGGGGGAGGAGGGAGAGTGAAGTGGGCGGAGTCAGCCCTAATTTTAACTAGTGGAACTGAGTTCCTCCGCGTTCCCCATGCATGACATCACTGCTCCAGATGCTGAGTCAGCTGACAAGCTGAGCCTCCTTGCAGAGGGAAGGAGCTCCCTGCTATGATGGCAATTGGAAAAACAAGTGGATCAGAAACAGGCCCAAAGGGCAGTGTTTCTCAAATTGTGGGTCAGACTCGGGACTCACTTGGTGACGACTTGATGTCAGGTGGAAAACTGGGAGCCACCATCTTAGAAATTGCAGACCTTACTTTTGCCATATTCCTTTTGTGAGTGTTAACCGTTTGAATTTTCAAGTGTGGGTTTTTAAATTTTGTTTTCAGTTCAGTGTTTTTACATACTGTTTTGTCCTAATCTTGCTTTCTGTCAGGGATGTTTCATGGTTGTGCAATTGCTGCAGTCCAAGAATCCCAGTTTGCATTTGAGGAGTGTCATTTGATTACAAGTGACTTCCTGCTTGATGATGTCACTTTGGGCCATGGCATCACTTCCAGGTTAATGACATTAATTTCAGTGGGTCCCAACACAGGTGCCATTTAATTCTAAAAAGTGGGTCATGGTGGTAAAAAGTTTGAGAACCACTACCATGGAGGGTTATGGGACACCTATCCTTTCCCAAATATATCATTTTTGTGCTAGCAAGATTTGAAAGAAAAAAGCAACTCTGAGCAATACTATGCAATATTGTCAAGAAGCACTCCATGTGCTTCTTGTTAAACAAGAAGCTTTGTGCTTTGTGTTAGTTAAACAAATCACCACCACCACCACCACCACCACCCAAAAACAACCTAGCAGTGAAATGCTCTAGATTTTTGTTGTGCAATCAGTTTTACTGGTTTCTATGAAAAGGGGGTGGTGTTAGTGGCCCAGATGACTAGCAGATGCCTGGGATAGCTGGGGAGGGGACTTTCTTTTTTTAGGGTTCCAAACATGTAGAGATGGTAGGACTGATTAGCATGGTCTTTCATGAATAGCATAACCAGTGAACTGGCTCATAGACAGTCCACACTTCCACTGAACAGGGGAAGGGGAAGTTCTCACCTGATGGCCCCACCAGTTTGCCTCCACATGTCTCCATATTTGCCAGGGGAGCCTATGAATTTGTATGTGGGATGCCCATGCAGTCAGAAACTCTGGGCATGTCATGCCTATGTGTGTTCAGCGGTAAGATGTAGGCTTCATTTGTACACCTTTACCTGAACCCATGGAGCTAAGTGGGACAGTGGATGTGATTCTACTTCCCCTTCACGTGCTCACTGAACTCATAGAGGAGGCAGCATCACCAGAAAGCAAGCAATTTGTAGTGACTGTCTTTGAATGAAATGAACCGTCTTTGAGTTTGCATTAATTGGTGTTGAAATTGGTAGTGCAGTGAAGCAGAAAGCCTGTATTCTCGATTGGTTGAAAAACCACGGTGTAATACATGTCTGGTCGTATTGTCGTCTCAGCAGTGGTGACTTGGGTTGAAAACTATGTTGCTGTGTATGCCCTAAGTGTAATTTGGAGCCTGAATACATTCTGTTGTGCAGCAGCCCACAGGCAGATCTGTTCCATTTCCACATATGTACTATAGCTGATAGATAGCGGAAGGTGCATTGTTACTATGTCACTGATTGTCAAAAGTATCGAGTTAACAAGGAAGAAATGTCAGGTAAAACCTCCAAAGTTGCTTCAAGGTTCTGGGCAGCAGATGTTTAATGGCTTCTACTATAGCCAGAGGATTTGTTTGAAGACGGCCCTGGAATTAATGCAGTAAAACCCTTTTTTAGTACTTGATAATATATGAGAGCCATTAAAGACAGGGGAAAGTATACCCCCTGTTCTCAAAACATATGTAAATGAGACCTGGTTGGCTCATGAACAGAATAAGGTGGAGGAGTTCTGAGCTTGCAGAATGAACTTTATGGCTTAGGGTTGCAAATGGGAAAATTTCATTTTAGGAGGACACTCTGTCTGCCTTTGGGAAGAATTGCCTGCAAGGAGAAAACCCGCACAGGGATTGAAGACTGCAATATAACTTTTCTTCCCAAGGTGCTAGTTAAAAAATGAAGAATTTTTTGTTGATATGGTGGGCATTTGGAATTGGTATTCTGCAGCTTGTAGAGCTACTACCCTGGAATTTTTCCTTTTCATTCCATAAACCAAACCCAAAACTCTTCTTCCATTTGGGGAAACCATGTGTTTCCCTCTGCATCTTCCTCCAGCAATACTGGAGGACTAGAATGGTTTCTCTGGTAGTAGGCTGGAGAGAGTGAAAGACTTTTCTGTGGTGACTTTTCTGCCCCATATTTCTCCACAAGTCTTTTTGCAAAACTGAGACGTTTGCATTCCAAAATTCACTGCTGTCACTACTCAGTGGTTTGTATCTCAATCCACAATCATTTTTAAAAGTAACATGGAGACATTTCTCCTTCAGACAGCATTTCAAGGACTGTGATAAATGTTTTCTTCTGCAGTGTTGTGATTTCATGCCCTGCTTTATTGTTTACTGTTTTTATTATTTTCATTGATGGCTGCCTTATCGAATTGCAATCCGATAGGAGTCCAATATGCAGCGAAAGGAGGGATAAAAAGAGAATAAAACAGATACTTTTGTCTTCTGTACTTTCCCAACTGATCCACAAAAAGTTCAGCTCATTCTGAAAATTAAGCGAAATTCATCGTTTTTAAAATCAGTTACAGCCTTTAATATTATCCACTGCCATTTATATTTCACACTTTCTACAGTCCCATAACAAGTTTATGAGGGAAGGTAGGTTGAGAGCTCATGAATGCCCAAGGTGAACTTCAGAGCCAAGCAGAGAATCAGCTTTCCAAGATCCAAGCCCGATGCTGTAGCCCAGTGCTCCCCAAACTGGTGGACTGCAGGTCCCTTGTGAATACCGAAGCTCAGGTTGTACTTCTAGAGCAAGAGATCAAATTTAGCAATGTCTGACAGTTCTGGCACAGTGCTACCTGGAAGTGCCTAGCAATCAGTTGCCCTAGCTGCCTGTGGGGCCTCCTTAGGTGCATGGCCAGTGATGTCATTCAGGGGGAACGGACCAGAACGGGCGTTCCAGATCCTAACGGGCTCCGTGGCTGGTTCCGGGTTCCCTACAAGTGCCAATCAAAAGTAAGTTCCTGTTCCTAAATCATTTGAATGACACTACTGTGCATGGCCCAAATTGGCCTAAAGTGGGCCCTGCTCCCACTGATGATCTGCTGATGTTAAAAAAAAATGCTGTTTTATTTGTTTACCATTTTGTTTGGATCAAAATTCCATTCCGCCAGAGGAAGTAGTGAGACAGTCTGGTCCTCTCCAGCTGAGACCACCTGCTGTTCGACTCTTCCCTTTTCAGTAGCTCTTCCACCTGGTCATTATGTAACTTGAAAGCCTCACTACCTGAATTGGCTTGTTTTTGTCACTATTTTTTTCGTCCCTTTTGTATCATGTTCACATGAGCCTAAAAACAGGAGCTGTGTTTGTTTTCTAATCTGTTACAGCACCTGCAACATTTTAGAGGTGTTATACATAGACATTTTTTTTGAAAGGCGATGTAAACAATTTTTTTTTAAAAAATGAAGAACTTTCTGCCAATAAAAATCTCTAACAAATACCCTACAATTAATCACTTCTCCCTAATTTGTGAAAGATTTCATGAGTCAGGCAAAAGAGTTGCTAATTTAAGAGGAGCAAGAGATGTTGTTTCATTTGTGTAATTTCATAACACCAAGCTTTGCTTATTCTGTGAGCCAGACAGACGCACTATTGATGCCATGCATAAGACAGCAGATTTATTTAATTCAGATCAGACCAAAGAATTACCTACAACACGAACAAAGTAATTCCCTTCTTCCACAAATAAAGCAATTTCACTAATTCAGCATAGCCTGAGTATAGATGAGTACATATACTCATCCTTCATTATGAGTATGAACTAATGAACCAAAAGGACTGTGTTGTTTTTATGTGAAGTACAAGAATGAACAAGATTTGGAGCGCAATCCTAACCTTGAGTTAGGCCGGCACAGTTAGGCCAGCAAAGTTTGACTGACACAAGGGCCACCGTAAAGCATGTCTGGACCACTCTCAGGGCCAGGGAGGATGGTCCATACCTGTGTGCTGGCCTCTCTGAATTCGAGGGTGGTCCAAACATACTTTACAGTGTACCTTGTGCCAGCCAAACTTTGCTGGCCTAACTGTGCCGGCCATACTCCAAGTTAGGATTGCGTTCTTAAGCAGCCTTGGAAACTCCAGCTTTTCCCAAATTGAGACCAGAAGTGTCTAATCTCAGTGGGTGGAGAGCAGGCAAGAGAAAGAGGGAAGGTGCATGCCCAAGGCACATGCCTGCTTGCACAGCCAAGCATAGTCTGTGGCTACATCCGAATAGCTTCATAATATAAAACCAATGTACATGCGAAAATTCAGAGAGCAATTAATAGCATCTCTAGAAGTACCTTGAACCTTGTTGTTTAGCTGGAATAACAGCAACTAGTGTACGTTGATGCTCGCTCTCACAAATTCTGTATAGTACTTGTAGATTAGAACTAGTGTTTTACAGCCTGCTTTGTCCCTGTGGTGTAACACAATTATGCAAAATACAATGTAAAAGAGGAAGGAGCAAGGGTCTCCTCTTGGCCTATTAAAGTTTTCTTTTACATATAGCCTAATCTTACATTCTTGGTTTGACTATCATAACTAGGACATGGCGTCCGCTGAGAGGCAAGGGTTTTCAGTGGCTTTTGCATTGTATCGGATAACAATGATTTTGTCATAGATTGGTATCATTAAAACCTGCTATTAAAGAGTTAAGTTTGAGAACAAGACCTGTGGAAATGAATATTTATTTGCAGATTTTTTGGTAGGGATGGAAGGAATATATGTATGTCCCTCCTTTTCTTGCATTATAGAACACGTTGTTTGTTACAATGAGCCTAATTTCTATTTGTTCCATTTCCTGCTGTCTCGGGTTTTCTTTTGTATTTCATCCCATTCATTTCTGCTCCTTTTCAACAGTCCCTTGTTGTTTTCCTTTTTCATTTGCATGTTATCCTGTTGCCTCCATACTTTTGATTTTATTTTATTTTATTTTTCTCTCCCCGGCCTGGCTTTTTTTTTTGTTTATCTTGATGCCTTCTTTTATTTTACAAATTGTTCCTGTGACGTCTTCATTGTTTGCTTTCTCGTTTTAAAATGAGTTGTTTCTCCCTCCCCTGGTTTTAAAGACAATTATGCCTGGCAGATGCGTGTCTGAAATGTCCAACAAGTTGGGAGAAAAAAGTAGGTATCCAAACGGCAAAAGAGGAACGAGGGGAGGGCATCTTAAAACCCAAGAGGGTAAAGTACTAGAACAGAAAAAAAGATACCATGCAGAAATGCAAAGGTAATATTGTAAAAAAAAAGTTCTATTATTTTATTTTCATATTTTTATACCACCGTTCCTCCAAGGAGCTCAGGTGGTATACATAGTTCCTTCCCTCCTTTTGTCCTCACAACAACCCTGTGAGGTAGGTTAGGCTGAGAGATAGTGACTGGCCCAAGGTCATGGCTGAGCAGGGATTTGACCCAGGAACTTTAAGCATCCCCTGGTCCATTCCAGGCTTTAGTTCACCTGAGCCATAAGCCAAATGCACGTTAACAAGCACCATACATGAACACAGATAGGAATCTTCCCTGATAATTGCCTTAAAACCTAATCCTACCCACCACCACCACCACCACTAAGCTGTGTGTGATTTGGAGGCCTGCAAGAGGTAATGGAAAAGCAAGAAAGCAAGCAATATTTATATATCGCTTTTCAACAAAAAGTTCACAATAGGCCCCCTGATGGACCATTGCTCTTCTTAGACTTACACTAGCTATGTAGGTGGCATAAGTCTGAGGACAGCCAGAGGGTGGACCTGCCCGATCAATGGAGGATAGGATCCAACATGTGCAGTTGCCGTTGGATAACTCCCTTCTTCCCTGACTTGTCACATGGTTCCTCCCCTCAAATGCTTCATTACTCCCCTCCCTGCCAGTGGCCCATCCCCACCTCCAACTAACCAGGGCCACCAGAGCATCCCTGATCCACTGCCAGCAGCACTGCATGACTTGCTGTTTGCCAGCTTCATGCAGTGGAAAGTGCCATATTTAATAGAGCCCAGAGCCTCAGGGACAGAAATAGATGCCCTTGCTAACCAAATTTGCCAACGGCAAGAGTTCCTGCACCATAGGATAACCGTAGGATTAGGCTCCTCATCTAGCAGGAGTTACCACAGGTGCTCTAAGACACATGTAATAACCCCCAGACTGTAGGATTCATTCCACAGAGGATACACCAAAAGTGCCATTGAAAAGGTTGCTAAGAAAAATGGAAGTCCTTGCAATGTTTTGGGGTATATCTCTAAAGCCAGGTCTGGGGCAGAGTCACTGTGCAGCTTTAATGATTTCAGCTCTTAGACATGTCTGAGAAAACAAGACGCAGTCACGCCTCATCAGCTACTTGCAAAACGAAATGCATCAGGAAACTTCTTCAGTCTTCTATGTAATGTCACACTAAAGGTTTTTACATCTTTCTGCTTTCTCTTGCCACTTTCTGTTCATTGATTGCTCTATCCCCTCTTGGACTCCTTGTTTTCTGGCTCAGTAGATTATAGGTCTCCGCACAGGGAGCTGTCCATGTGCTGAAATGCACCCTGACCTGACTGACACACTAACTCATGCTTTGGCATGTTCCACACTTAACAAAAGGCTAGACAAACATCTCCTTGCTGTAGCACTGCAGCTGTTGAGTGTAGAGAAGACCTTTGAGGCTGGTGCTTATATTTCTAGAATGACTGGGAAGGAAAAAGGACTAGGTTTTTATACTCGGGATTTCATTTGGAATTCTTTTCAGGCTTAAAACAGGACGCTCTCAATGCAATCATGTAACATTAACTTATATAAATAACCTAGGCGTTTTACTGTGACACAATATTCTGCGAACACAAATTGTACATTCAATCATCTTGTCAGCCAAAGTAAAGAAAAACATATTTAATAGAGCCCAGAGCCGCAGGGACAGAAATAGATGCCCTTGCTAACCAAATTTGCCAGCTACAAGAATGTTTGTATAGAGTTTAAATTTAACAAAAAAATTGTTTAAGTCAAGTTTTTCTCAAATATTGCATGCTGTGCAACCCCATTTGGTGCAGCTTCTCACAGATATCTCACCCAGCTCTTCGTATAGGTCTATCTCTGCATCACTTGCAGTATCTTTTTTCACTGAATATAAACAATGCATTGAAGTGGCAACAATGCCTGCCTGGAGCACAGTCAAGAGTTACAAGGAGAGAAGTTGGCTTCCCCACTGCACCACAATATTTGATTCTCCTTGTGTTGTACACCATGCTTCAATTGGGATTGCTTTCTGCAGCTGTTGGGATGGAAGACTGTGCTAATGCTGTTATAACTACTATCATAGATTCAGTCAAGCTGCCAAAAATCTAATCAGATGGCAGCCTGCAAGGGTTAACATTGGAGGTGAACATAAACAGGACATTCTTTTGTACTATTACACCAAATGCTGGAATTGCAGAAGACCAGGTTGGAGATCTGCAATAGTCGGCGGACTTGTCAACAATTCAAGTAGAATCACATTATAAAATAGTAGGCCAATAGGATTCTGAACAGTATTACATCAAGCTACAGATGGAATGCTCATATCATTGATCAAGCATTTATGAAAACAGATCCCTGCATGTAGGAAAATATACCCTATTTCCCCGAAAATAAGGCCGGGTCTTATATTAATTTTTGCTCCAAAAATTATGCATTAGGGCCTATTTTCAGGGGATGTCTTTTTCATGTACAACAATCTACATTTATTCATTTATTCATGTACAAAAATCTGCATTTATTCAAATACAATCATGTCATCTTCTTCTGGAACATCGTCATAACTCTCCAAACCCCAAATGCCGGCCTGAATTTCTTGCGACTCCATTTCCTGTAGAACCATTGGCCCCAATCTCTCATGTCCAGCAATAAAGCTGTCATTAAATGAGCACTTCTTGTCCATGTAGCCTGCTTGTAGTGCATGGCAACACAGCTGTCAGTGATTTTATCCCATGAATTCTTCACCCAAGTTATGACCCAAGGCAGGGCTTCACAAAGTTTCCACACTGATTTCTCTCCATTCTGTTTTCAATGTAGTCATTAACTTGCATGTGCAAATGGGCCTTGAATGGCTTGTTTATTGCTATATCAAGAGTCTGTGTGTGTCTGTGAAGAACAAAGTCTGTCTGTGTGCCCAGGTTCGCAGCCCTAACGTATTTTATTTCAAAATATTCTTGTTTTCTGGACCTTCCGGGCTCCATAAAGCCCAACAGAGCGGACCTCTCATCAATGGTGTTCCTAGAGGTGGTGGGCAAAATGCTAAGTTTTGCAGGAGCCTGAGCTCCTGGGTAAAGCGACCCCTCCCCCTCGTCTTTGTGCATGTGCATCGGTTTGACTCTGTCAAGCCATTGCTTCGGCGACTACACTGGCTGCCGGTTCCTTTCCGAGCCCGATTCAAAGTGCTAGTTTTGTCATGGTTCAAGCTTTATGCCCGGGTGGCATCGGAGAAGACCCCAAGTGTTGGGGCTCTCACGCCAACACCCCGGCATGGTTCAGCAGAGTTTACAGCTCGGTTGCGCAGAGAAAAGCAGACTCCCCAGTCAGCTACAGCAAGGCTTCTCTCGCTCTGGCAAAGAAATGCACCACACACAGTCTTTGCAGAGATAAGAATGTATTCAAGAAGCGTAGTCAGTTTCCAGGCAAAGGTCACATTCCAGATACATCAGTCAGGCAAAGCACAGTATACAGGACATGGCAGTTGGCAACTTACTCAGCAGATGTTTCAAGTCAAACGGATAGCGTTTCCCCTCCTAACGTTCCTACCCACAATTTGCACTGGGAACCTGTCCCATTATATACCTGTGTTGGGTCCTGAACACCAATCAGTGCTCCTCATGCGGTGGCCATGGACTCCGTGCATCTAGGCACGTCCACCTCAACTCACAGCTGTAGCCCATCTGTAATTATCTTGTCCTCTCTCCTGCACGCAGGCGCTGTCTATACCTTGGCCTGGTGCCATGAGCTACTGACCACAGAGAAAAGTCTGGTTTAGCCTTACCAATTCTCTGTATACCATGACAAGTTTTGACCTTTAAAGCCCTTTATGGCTTGGGTCCAGGGTATTTGAGGGACTGCCTCCTTCCATATAATCCTACCAGGCCTCTTAGGTCATCGGGGGGGGGGCTTTTAACTGTGCCACCACCAGGAGAGGTGAGAGGGATGGCAGCCAGGAATAGGGTCTTCTCGGTGGTGGCCCCGAGAATACCCTCCCCTTAGAATTGAGAACTGCTCCCTCTCTGGCAATATTCCAGCAGGAGCTGAAGACCTTCTTATTTCAACAAGCTTTTAATTGTTGACAAGCTGGCTGGTTTTTATACTCTCTTTGTATATTTTAGATCCATGGGACTTGTTGTTTTAAATATTAATTATTTTAATGTTGTTTTTAATGATTGTTTTTATTAAATTGTGATTTTATTATATTTTAATGTTGTAAGCTGCCTTGGGTGCCCATGGGGCAGAAAGGCGGGATATAAATCAAATTATTATTATTATTATTATTATTATTATTATTATTATTATTATTAT
>JAJKFI010032778.1:0-10501 GCA_029204185.1 Lerista edwardsae | reverse complement strand
ACTCCACCCACAGCCAGGTAGCAATAAAAGAAAATGACTTTGGGGGGGAATGCAAGGTGCTGGGAAAAACAAGCTGAAGTATAACCATACATAGGGATGTGTTTTTAACACTCCCAGTGATGAAATATAACTACAAGGCTAGCGCTGAAAACCGGATACATAATATTTGAAGCAAATTGCTGGAGTTGACGGAGAAGAGATGTTTCATATTATGTTTGAACAAAATGCAATCAAGGTACTTGTCAAATATGAAAAGAAAACAGCTAGCACAGCAGGAAGTAGACAGTTTGTCATGATCCCTCAGCTCTCTTGCCCCAGCTTATGGCCGTTTCTTGAAGAAAGAACTCACTGATGAGTTTGTGAGAAAGAGTACCTCATCCTTCTAACACCGTATTCACCTGAAGCAGAAAAATGAAGAGAACACATGCATGCGCGTGCGTGTGTGCACACACACACAGAACTTAGCCTCAAGTGTGGACACAGGGGATCTCATAAGTAGCCAGGTAACTACCAAACCAAATCACCGTTCATGACAGGTATCTAAATCTTTCCAGGAACATTAAGAAAGGCAGCCTCCTAGTTCAATTCTGCAATGGGCACTGCAAATATAAATGGAAGACCTTCATGAGGGAAAAATTGCCACCAAGGCCAATTTTCCACTGCTGTGGAAATAAAGTCACTTTAGGAAGATTGCTGAGTCACTGGGAAGCTCCAGAATCGCCCCCCTAGGAATCTGGAGTCACTCCCTTTAACCCTCTGAGTGCCGGCCAACCAAGAAGAAAAGCTCTTTGCAGAGGAATTGGGAGGGGGGAGGAGGGAGAGTGAAGTGGGCGGAGTCAGCCCTAATTTTAACTAGTGGAACTGAGTTCCTCCGCGTTCCCCATGCATGACATCACTGCTCCAGATGCTGAGTCAGCTGACAAGCTGAGCCTCCTTGCAGAGGGAAGGAGCTCCCTGCTATGATGGCAATTGGAAAAACAAGTGGATCAGAAACAGGCCCAAAGGGCAGTGTTTCTCAAATTGTGGGTCAGACTCGGGACTCACTTGGTGACGACTTGATGTCAGGTGGAAAACTGGGAGCCACCATCTTAGAAATTGCAGACCTTACTTTTGCCATATTCCTTTTGTGAGTGTTAACCGTTTGAATTTTCAAGTGTGGGTTTTTAAATTTTGTTTTCAGTTCAGTGTTTTTACATACTGTTTTGTCCTAATCTTGCTTTCTGTCAGGGATGTTTCATGGTTGTGCAATTGCTGCAGTCCAAGAATCCCAGTTTGCATTTGAGGAGTGTCATTTGATTACAAGTGACTTCCTGCTTGATGATGTCACTTTGGGCCATGGCATCACTTCCAGGTTAATGACATTAATTTCAGTGGGTCCCAACACAGGTGCCATTTAATTCTAAAAAGTGGGTCATGGTGGTAAAAAGTTTGAGAACCACTACCATGGAGGGTTATGGGACACCTATCCTTTCCCAAATATATCATTTTTGTGCTAGCAAGATTTGAAAGAAAAAAGCAACTCTGAGCAATACTATGCAATATTGTCAAGAAGCACTCCATGTGCTTCTTGTTAAACAAGAAGCTTTGTGCTTTGTGTTAGTTAAACAAATCACCACCACCACCACCACCACCACCCAAAAACAACCTAGCAGTGAAATGCTCTAGATTTTTGTTGTGCAATCAGTTTTACTGGTTTCTATGAAAAGGGGGTGGTGTTAGTGGCCCAGATGACTAGCAGATGCCTGGGATAGCTGGGGAGGGGACTTTCTTTTTTTAGGGTTCCAAACATGTAGAGATGGTAGGACTGATTAGCATGGTCTTTCATGAATAGCATAACCAGTGAACTGGCTCATAGACAGTCCACACTTCCACTGAACAGGGGAAGGGGAAGTTCTCACCTGATGGCCCCACCAGTTTGCCTCCACATGTCTCCATATTTGCCAGGGGAGCCTATGAATTTGTATGTGGGATGCCCATGCAGTCAGAAACTCTGGGCATGTCATGCCTATGTGTGTTCAGCGGTAAGATGTAGGCTTCATTTGTACACCTTTACCTGAACCCATGGAGCTAAGTGGGACAGTGGATGTGATTCTACTTCCCCTTCACGTGCTCACTGAACTCATAGAGGAGGCAGCATCACCAGAAAGCAAGCAATTTGTAGTGACTGTCTTTGAATGAAATGAACCGTCTTTGAGTTTGCATTAATTGGTGTTGAAATTGGTAGTGCAGTGAAGCAGAAAGCCTGTATTCTCGATTGGTTGAAAAACCACGGTGTAATACATGTCTGGTCGTATTGTCGTCTCAGCAGTGGTGACTTGGGTTGAAAACTATGTTGCTGTGTATGCCCTAAGTGTAATTTGGAGCCTGAATACATTCTGTTGTGCAGCAGCCCACAGGCAGATCTGTTCCATTTCCACATATGTACTATAGCTGATAGATAGCGGAAGGTGCATTGTTACTATGTCACTGATTGTCAAAAGTATCGAGTTAACAAGGAAGAAATGTCAGGTAAAACCTCCAAAGTTGCTTCAAGGTTCTGGGCAGCAGATGTTTAATGGCTTCTACTATAGCCAGAGGATTTGTTTGAAGACGGCCCTGGAATTAATGCAGTAAAACCCTTTTTTAGTACTTGATAATATATGAGAGCCATTAAAGACAGGGGAAAGTATACCCCCTGTTCTCAAAACATATGTAAATGAGACCTGGTTGGCTCATGAACAGAATAAGGTGGAGGAGTTCTGAGCTTGCAGAATGAACTTTATGGCTTAGGGTTGCAAATGGGAAAATTTCATTTTAGGAGGACACTCTGTCTGCCTTTGGGAAGAATTGCCTGCAAGGAGAAAACCCGCACAGGGATTGAAGACTGCAATATAACTTTTCTTCCCAAGGTGCTAGTTAAAAAATGAAGAATTTTTTGTTGATATGGTGGGCATTTGGAATTGGTATTCTGCAGCTTGTAGAGCTACTACCCTGGAATTTTTCCTTTTCATTCCATAAACCAAACCCAAAACTCTTCTTCCATTTGGGGAAACCATGTGTTTCCCTCTGCATCTTCCTCCAGCAATACTGGAGGACTAGAATGGTTTCTCTGGTAGTAGGCTGGAGAGAGTGAAAGACTTTTCTGTGGTGACTTTTCTGCCCCATATTTCTCCACAAGTCTTTTTGCAAAACTGAGACGTTTGCATTCCAAAATTCACTGCTGTCACTACTCAGTGGTTTGTATCTCAATCCACAATCATTTTTAAAAGTAACATGGAGACATTTCTCCTTCAGACAGCATTTCAAGGACTGTGATAAATGTTTTCTTCTGCAGTGTTGTGATTTCATGCCCTGCTTTATTGTTTACTGTTTTTATTATTTTCATTGATGGCTGCCTTATCGAATTGCAATCCGATAGGAGTCCAATATGCAGCGAAAGGAGGGATAAAAAGAGAATAAAACAGATACTTTTGTCTTCTGTACTTTCCCAACTGATCCACAAAAAGTTCAGCTCATTCTGAAAATTAAGCGAAATTCATCGTTTTTAAAATCAGTTACAGCCTTTAATATTATCCACTGCCATTTATATTTCACACTTTCTACAGTCCCATAACAAGTTTATGAGGGAAGGTAGGTTGAGAGCTCATGAATGCCCAAGGTGAACTTCAGAGCCAAGCAGAGAATCAGCTTTCCAAGATCCAAGCCCGATGCTGTAGCCCAGTGCTCCCCAAACTGGTGGACTGCAGGTCCCTTGTGAATACCGAAGCTCAGGTTGTACTTCTAGAGCAAGAGATCAAATTTAGCAATGTCTGACAGTTCTGGCACAGTGCTACCTGGAAGTGCCTAGCAATCAGTTGCCCTAGCTGCCTGTGGGGCCTCCTTAGGTGCATGGCCAGTGATGTCATTCAGGGGGAACGGACCAGAACGGGCGTTCCAGATCCTAACGGGCTCCGTGGCTGGTTCCGGGTTCCCTACAAGTGCCAATCAAAAGTAAGTTCCTGTTCCTAAATCATTTGAATGACACTACTGTGCATGGCCCAAATTGGCCTAAAGTGGGCCCTGCTCCCACTGATGATCTGCTGATGTTAAAAAAAAATGCTGTTTTATTTGTTTACCATTTTGTTTGGATCAAAATTCCATTCCGCCAGAGGAAGTAGTGAGACAGTCTGGTCCTCTCCAGCTGAGACCACCTGCTGTTCGACTCTTCCCTTTTCAGTAGCTCTTCCACCTGGTCATTATGTAACTTGAAAGCCTCACTACCTGAATTGGCTTGTTTTTGTCACTATTTTTTTCGTCCCTTTTGTATCATGTTCACATGAGCCTAAAAACAGGAGCTGTGTTTGTTTTCTAATCTGTTACAGCACCTGCAACATTTTAGAGGTGTTATACATAGACATTTTTTTTGAAAGGCGATGTAAACAATTTTTTTTTAAAAAATGAAGAACTTTCTGCCAATAAAAATCTCTAACAAATACCCTACAATTAATCACTTCTCCCTAATTTGTGAAAGATTTCATGAGTCAGGCAAAAGAGTTGCTAATTTAAGAGGAGCAAGAGATGTTGTTTCATTTGTGTAATTTCATAACACCAAGCTTTGCTTATTCTGTGAGCCAGACAGACGCACTATTGATGCCATGCATAAGACAGCAGATTTATTTAATTCAGATCAGACCAAAGAATTACCTACAACACGAACAAAGTAATTCCCTTCTTCCACAAATAAAGCAATTTCACTAATTCAGCATAGCCTGAGTATAGATGAGTACATATACTCATCCTTCATTATGAGTATGAACTAATGAACCAAAAGGACTGTGTTGTTTTTATGTGAAGTACAAGAATGAACAAGATTTGGAGCGCAATCCTAACCTTGAGTTAGGCCGGCACAGTTAGGCCAGCAAAGTTTGACTGACACAAGGGCCACCGTAAAGCATGTCTGGACCACTCTCAGGGCCAGGGAGGATGGTCCATACCTGTGTGCTGGCCTCTCTGAATTCGAGGGTGGTCCAAACATACTTTACAGTGTACCTTGTGCCAGCCAAACTTTGCTGGCCTAACTGTGCCGGCCATACTCCAAGTTAGGATTGCGTTCTTAAGCAGCCTTGGAAACTCCAGCTTTTCCCAAATTGAGACCAGAAGTGTCTAATCTCAGTGGGTGGAGAGCAGGCAAGAGAAAGAGGGAAGGTGCATGCCCAAGGCACATGCCTGCTTGCACAGCCAAGCATAGTCTGTGGCTACATCCGAATAGCTTCATAATATAAAACCAATGTACATGCGAAAATTCAGAGAGCAATTAATAGCATCTCTAGAAGTACCTTGAACCTTGTTGTTTAGCTGGAATAACAGCAACTAGTGTACGTTGATGCTCGCTCTCACAAATTCTGTATAGTACTTGTAGATTAGAACTAGTGTTTTACAGCCTGCTTTGTCCCTGTGGTGTAACACAATTATGCAAAATACAATGTAAAAGAGGAAGGAGCAAGGGTCTCCTCTTGGCCTATTAAAGTTTTCTTTTACATATAGCCTAATCTTACATTCTTGGTTTGACTATCATAACTAGGACATGGCGTCCGCTGAGAGGCAAGGGTTTTCAGTGGCTTTTGCATTGTATCGGATAACAATGATTTTGTCATAGATTGGTATCATTAAAACCTGCTATTAAAGAGTTAAGTTTGAGAACAAGACCTGTGGAAATGAATATTTATTTGCAGATTTTTTGGTAGGGATGGAAGGAATATATGTATGTCCCTCCTTTTCTTGCATTATAGAACACGTTGTTTGTTACAATGAGCCTAATTTCTATTTGTTCCATTTCCTGCTGTCTCGGGTTTTCTTTTGTATTTCATCCCATTCATTTCTGCTCCTTTTCAACAGTCCCTTGTTGTTTTCCTTTTTCATTTGCATGTTATCCTGTTGCCTCCATACTTTTGATTTTATTTTATTTTATTTTTCTCTCCCCGGCCTGGCTTTTTTTTTTGTTTATCTTGATGCCTTCTTTTATTTTACAAATTGTTCCTGTGACGTCTTCATTGTTTGCTTTCTCGTTTTAAAATGAGTTGTTTCTCCCTCCCCTGGTTTTAAAGACAATTATGCCTGGCAGATGCGTGTCTGAAATGTCCAACAAGTTGGGAGAAAAAAGTAGGTATCCAAACGGCAAAAGAGGAACGAGGGGAGGGCATCTTAAAACCCAAGAGGGTAAAGTACTAGAACAGAAAAAAAGATACCATGCAGAAATGCAAAGGTAATATTGTAAAAAAAAAGTTCTATTATTTTATTTTCATATTTTTATACCACCGTTCCTCCAAGGAGCTCAGGTGGTATACATAGTTCCTTCCCTCCTTTTGTCCTCACAACAACCCTGTGAGGTAGGTTAGGCTGAGAGATAGTGACTGGCCCAAGGTCATGGCTGAGCAGGGATTTGACCCAGGAACTTTAAGCATCCCCTGGTCCATTCCAGGCTTTAGTTCACCTGAGCCATAAGCCAAATGCACGTTAACAAGCACCATACATGAACACAGATAGGAATCTTCCCTGATAATTGCCTTAAAACCTAATCCTACCCACCACCACCACCACCACTAAGCTGTGTGTGATTTGGAGGCCTGCAAGAGGTAATGGAAAAGCAAGAAAGCAAGCAATATTTATATATCGCTTTTCAACAAAAAGTTCACAATAGGCCCCCTGATGGACCATTGCTCTTCTTAGACTTACACTAGCTATGTAGGTGGCATAAGTCTGAGGACAGCCAGAGGGTGGACCTGCCCGATCAATGGAGGATAGGATCCAACATGTGCAGTTGCCGTTGGATAACTCCCTTCTTCCCTGACTTGTCACATGGTTCCTCCCCTCAAATGCTTCATTACTCCCCTCCCTGCCAGTGGCCCATCCCCACCTCCAACTAACCAGGGCCACCAGAGCATCCCTGATCCACTGCCAGCAGCACTGCATGACTTGCTGTTTGCCAGCTTCATGCAGTGGAAAGTGCCATATTTAATAGAGCCCAGAGCCTCAGGGACAGAAATAGATGCCCTTGCTAACCAAATTTGCCAACGGCAAGAGTTCCTGCACCATAGGATAACCGTAGGATTAGGCTCCTCATCTAGCAGGAGTTACCACAGGTGCTCTAAGACACATGTAATAACCCCCAGACTGTAGGATTCATTCCACAGAGGATACACCAAAAGTGCCATTGAAAAGGTTGCTAAGAAAAATGGAAGTCCTTGCAATGTTTTGGGGTATATCTCTAAAGCCAGGTCTGGGGCAGAGTCACTGTGCAGCTTTAATGATTTCAGCTCTTAGACATGTCTGAGAAAACAAGACGCAGTCACGCCTCATCAGCTACTTGCAAAACGAAATGCATCAGGAAACTTCTTCAGTCTTCTATGTAATGTCACACTAAAGGTTTTTACATCTTTCTGCTTTCTCTTGCCACTTTCTGTTCATTGATTGCTCTATCCCCTCTTGGACTCCTTGTTTTCTGGCTCAGTAGATTATAGGTCTCCGCACAGGGAGCTGTCCATGTGCTGAAATGCACCCTGACCTGACTGACACACTAACTCATGCTTTGGCATGTTCCACACTTAACAAAAGGCTAGACAAACATCTCCTTGCTGTAGCACTGCAGCTGTTGAGTGTAGAGAAGACCTTTGAGGCTGGTGCTTATATTTCTAGAATGACTGGGAAGGAAAAAGGACTAGGTTTTTATACTCGGGATTTCATTTGGAATTCTTTTCAGGCTTAAAACAGGACGCTCTCAATGCAATCATGTAACATTAACTTATATAAATAACCTAGGCGTTTTACTGTGACACAATATTCTGCGAACACAAATTGTACATTCAATCATCTTGTCAGCCAAAGTAAAGAAAAACATATTTAATAGAGCCCAGAGCCGCAGGGACAGAAATAGATGCCCTTGCTAACCAAATTTGCCAGCTACAAGAATGTTTGTATAGAGTTTAAATTTAACAAAAAAATTGTTTAAGTCAAGTTTTTCTCAAATATTGCATGCTGTGCAACCCCATTTGGTGCAGCTTCTCACAGATATCTCACCCAGCTCTTCGTATAGGTCTATCTCTGCATCACTTGCAGTATCTTTTTTCACTGAATATAAACAATGCATTGAAGTGGCAACAATGCCTGCCTGGAGCACAGTCAAGAGTTACAAGGAGAGAAGTTGGCTTCCCCACTGCACCACAATATTTGATTCTCCTTGTGTTGTACACCATGCTTCAATTGGGATTGCTTTCTGCAGCTGTTGGGATGGAAGACTGTGCTAATGCTGTTATAACTACTATCATAGATTCAGTCAAGCTGCCAAAAATCTAATCAGATGGCAGCCTGCAAGGGTTAACATTGGAGGTGAACATAAACAGGACATTCTTTTGTACTATTACACCAAATGCTGGAATTGCAGAAGACCAGGTTGGAGATCTGCAATAGTCGGCGGACTTGTCAACAATTCAAGTAGAATCACATTATAAAATAGTAGGCCAATAGGATTCTGAACAGTATTACATCAAGCTACAGATGGAATGCTCATATCATTGATCAAGCATTTATGAAAACAGATCCCTGCATGTAGGAAAATATACCCTATTTCCCCGAAAATAAGGCCGGGTCTTATATTAATTTTTGCTCCAAAAATTATGCATTAGGGCCTATTTTCAGGGGATGTCTTTTTCATGTACAACAATCTACATTTATTCATTTATTCATGTACAAAAATCTGCATTTATTCAAATACAATCATGTCATCTTCTTCTGGAACATCGTCATAACTCTCCAAACCCCAAATGCCGGCCTGAATTTCTTGCGACTCCATTTCCTGTAGAACCATTGGCCCCAATCTCTCATGTCCAGCAATAAAGCTGTCATTAAATGAGCACTTCTTGTCCATGTAGCCTGCTTGTAGTGCATGGCAACACAGCTGTCAGTGATTTTATCCCATGAATTCTTCACCCAAGTTATGACCCAAGGCAGGGCTTCACAAAGTTTCCACACTGATTTCTCTCCATTCTGTTTTCAATGTAGTCATTAACTTGCATGTGCAAATGGGCCTTGAATGGCTTGTTTATTGCTATATCAAGAGTCTGTGTGTGTCTGTGAAGAACAAAGTCTGTCTGTGTGCCCAGGTTCGCAGCCCTAACGTATTTTATTTCAAAATATTCTTGTTTTCTGGACCTTCCGGGCTCCATAAAGCCCAACAGAGCGGACCTCTCATCAATGGTGTTCCTAGAGGTGGTGGGCAAAATGCTAAGTTTTGCAGGAGCCTGAGCTCCTGGGTAAAGCGACCCCTCCCCCTCGTCTTTGTGCATGTGCATCGGTTTGACTCTGTCAAGCCATTGCTTCGGCGACTACACTGGCTGCCGGTTCCTTTCCGAGCCCGATTCAAAGTGCTAGTTTTGTCATGGTTCAAGCTTTATGCCCGGGTGGCATCGGAGAAGACCCCAAGTGTTGGGGCTCTCACGCCAACACCCCGGCATGGTTCAGCAGAGTTTACAGCTCGGTTGCGCAGAGAAAAGCAGACTCCCCAGTCAGCTACAGCAAGGCTTCTCTCGCTCTGGCAAAGAAATGCACCACACACAGTCTTTGCAGAGATAAGAATGTATTCAAGAAGCGTAGTCAGTTTCCAGGCAAAGGTCACATTCCAGATACATCAGTCAGGCAAAGCACAGTATACAGGACATGGCAGTTGGCAACTTACTCAGCAGATGTTTCAAGTCAAACGGATAGCGTTTCCCCTCCTAACGTTCCTACCCACAATTTGCACTGGGAACCTGTCCCATTATATACCTGTGTTGGGTCCTGAACACCAATCAGTGCTCCTCATGCGGTGGCCATGGACTCCGTGCATCTAGGCACGTCCACCTCAACTCACAGCTGTAGCCCATCTGTAATTATCTTGTCCTCTCTCCTGCACGCAGGCGCTGTCTATACCTTGGCCTGGTGCCATGAGCTACTGACCACAGAGAAAAGTCTGGTTTAGCCTTACCAATTCTCTGTATACCATGACAAGTTTTGACCTTTAAAGCCCTTTATGGCTTGGGTCCAGGGTATTTGAGGGACTGCCTCCTTCCATATAATCCTACCAGGCCTCTTAGGTCATCGGGGGGGGGGGCTTTTAACTGTGCCACCACCAGGAGAGGTGAGAGGGATGGCAGCCAGGAATAGGGTCTTCTCGGTGGTGGCCCCGAGAATACCCTCCCCTTAGAATTGAGAACTGCTCCCTCTCTGGCAATATTCCAGCAGGAGCTGAAGACCTTCTTATTTCAACAAGCTTTTAATTGTTGACAAGCTGGCTGGTTTTTATACTCTCTTTGTATATTTTAGATCCATGGGACTTGTTGTTTTAAATATTAATTATTTTAATGTTGTTTTTAATGATTGTTTTTATTAAATTGTGATTTTATTATATTTTAATGTTGTAAGCTGCCTTGGGTGCCCATGGGGCAGAAAGGCGGGATATAAATCAAATTATTATTATTATTATTATTATTATTATTATTATTATTATTATTAT